>JADLZN010011130.1:0-225482 GCA_018155175.1 Sinocyclocheilus anophthalmus | reverse complement strand
ACTTCTGACAAGTGCAGTCTGCTCTGATTGGCCAGCTAACCCAGTTGCATTGTGATTGGCCGAACACCGCATTCACTCGTCGGAAATGTAACGCCCCTTCCCATAATCGCGAGCTTCAAGCTTTCAAAGTAAATATCAAGATAATAATGTCGTTAGTTTTACCATCAGTTCAAGCCTGAAAAGGCAACAGAGTCGCGTGACACAGTGATGATGCAGTACACAAGCCGCGGTTAAGACAGCTGAGGTGCTATGATTTCTGACAGGCAGTTCCCTCTCCTGTGACGTGACCTGTTCCCCCTCTCACACACACACACACACACACACACACAACACACGACACGTTACTATGCGTTGTGCCAAACTCTGCATTTGACCGTCAATAGCACCTAATTAAACTAATAACAAAAACAACATACTTACAGTCACTGATCAGAAGCGGCAGATTGTCAGAGCAAAGGCGGAAGTTACCCTTTTTTTTTTAATATCCTTTTTGCACAGCCAGCCTTGTACTTTTCTAGGTTCAAAAAACTGTCGTCCATAAAATGCGTTGCACAAATTCGAACATATGGGTTGTGCTGTTCTGTTGTAAATAAATCTAAAACCAATGATTCCTAAATGCATCTACATGATAAAGATTGTTGGATGTACTCAATTGAATTAGGACATTGGTCCACACATTTCAGTTTGAGTTCAGAGTGTCTAAGCATTTAGTGGTTTTATTATAATATTTTTGTGTTAATCAGATGTATTTTCAAAAAGTAATGTGTACAGTCTTTTCAAGTTATCCTAACATAATTCAGTTATGTTAGCTTAACATTATTATTTTAGATATATGCTTTGATCATGTTAATTCTGTGCAATTAAATCAAGTTATCAACATAATTTTAATAACTTCACTAAAATTAAATTTTAATACAAATTTTAATGGTTTGTGGTCGCATGTTTCATTTAATTAAATTTTCAATAACACAAAAACCTTCTGTAAATCCTTTATTTAATCATTTGAACAATGCGTCATTTAAATTACGTCTAAACATTGTGCTTTCAAAAAGCATAAATAACTTATCTGATGATTAAATGTAATAAAACTACATATTAGTTTTAATGACTAGTATAAAAACAAAGACAGTTACTGTTGTATGCATAACATATAGTGCACCAATATACAGTATGTAAAACTTCATAAGAACTTTTGTAAACAAGATCATAAACATAAGTAACGTTACACTGCATGTAACTGTGTGTTTAAAAACGATAAAACATTGTAACACTAATCATTTAGTTAATTTCTCTCAGAAACCTTAAAACTGTACCCAAGAAAACCAGTACCTGGAACTGTTATTTCAAGAAAAACACTTTAGTTTCAAAGATATTTATATATAGATTCATTACAAAATCTACTAGCAGTCTATGCTGAAGATCATAGCTTGAATATTTTTTATCATTTAATGCTGTATTGATCAATTTGTCCCGGAGCATTTTTAGAAGACTTGCTCCTAAAAGTCAGCCAAAATGTACTCTTCTGTCATTTTCTCCAAGAGCACTGTCTATATTTGTAATCCTCCTCTTCATGTTTTAATAACTGAAATGTATGTAAAAAATAATGTTGACATACAGTATCTGACCCTTACCCAAACTATAAACAGTGTATCTTATTTATGCTAGTTCATCCATGTGTCATAGATTCAGCTCTCTAATCAATCAACTTTTGAGCCAGTTCAAAGAAGGGCCAAATTCAGACAAAAAGGGATAAAGAAACAAGAGTAGGCAAAGTGGAACAGTCTAAACAACGAGATCACTGTTTACCCTCTGCAGTGGTGTCTTGCATGAAGGCTGCTGGAATTTTCTTGGGTTGATCGTTTATAGTCTCAGCAGTCATTCAAAAAGCGGTCCATCTCACTGATGGAGTTTAGATTTGAAATTTTGGGACCTTGATAGAGAGTTCACCTACATCCGACTCCATGATGTAATTTCAAAAGTAAAACGCAACTTTGTGGGGTACTGCAGGTTAAGAGCATAAATTAGACCGAACAACATTGACGTTGCAAAAGCCACACTGTCAAGGTCCTGAAGCACTGCCACACCCTCTAGCACAATTCCCACATCATGGGCTTCATTGTCTGCAGTGTCCTTTATCACGAATATGCCCATGGTGGTCTTCTCAATGGCACTCTGTAAAAGATCTTCTTCCATGTCCTAAAGACAGAAAACAAGATGAATATGTATTTAACACATGAACAAGAAATATGAAGGGTAGCTTTTTTTGTAACTTACTAGGCAAGTAATTTTTAGAAAAATGCCAATGCTTGCGGTGACCTCAATCTTCTATCCACATTATTAAGCAAGTCACAGTTCTTATGTAATATGGTGAGGAAGAAAGATCTTTCTCAAGATGAAAAGCATGAAACAATGCAATGTCTTGCAAAAGGCATCAAAACAAACAATATTTTGCAAATAGAGATTATTGAACTGTCAAAAGATTTGTGAGTGACTTAGAGCAGAGTATTTTGGTCAGATAAAGATTTATTAAGGAAAGTTTCTGTTAAACAAATTAATTGTATTGTAATGGCTTGCTTAATTATTATTTTAAAACTTAAGTAAATAAGTGTGCTCTGTACGGACATTTAGAAGTTAAACAAATATAGCTATATGTCTAGTGGATAAAATAGAATTGTTAAATTTATGTTGCAGTGTGCATATTTTATGAAATTATGGTTTTTAGATGTAGTAATGCGTTGCTTGTTGAACATAGTACAGATTCCATCGGTTAAGCTATAACCACTCACCACATACTCCTGAATGAGATCTTTAGGGTCATTAAGATAGATACAGAGTCCTTTGATGGCAAGTTCACGAGCTGCATCAATGTCATCCTTAAAAAATAAGCCAGAGCAGAAAAAGAAAGGTTAGTTTAAGACATTACTCAAAACACAATTAAAAAAAAGAGCACAATGGGTCTCATTCACTAAAAGTTCATAAAAATGTATATTATGTGTATGGCAAATATGCATGTTATGGTCTAGAAAATACTGATAATAGCTTGATTTTATTATGTGAAATGTAACGCAACTTACATAATGCTATTAACATCAAGTACAAAAAAATTGAGTATGAATACATGCACACAAACACAAAAAAAATTGTATAGTGTGCTAACCTGACATCCAAACAATGCATTTTTTAAAATCAGTTTAATCTACTGAAAATGTAATGTCATGTCTGATGCAAAATGGGTTAATATGCCTCTACCTCAACATAATCTGTGAAATCTGACTCTTGTGGAGCTACTGTGGCAGTTGTTACTATCCCAGGTTTAAAATCCTTTAGTGAAAAAGAATTATGTTTTCTGTTCTTGTGAGATTTAAAAGTACCACAGATATTTGTTTTAAAGTTACAACCTGAAAACATACAAGTTATCAATTCATTTTTCTTAAGATGTGCATTAATATGAGCCTATGCATGTGGAGCCTTTTACCTTAATGAGAGATACAATGACACAATGTGATGAAAATGAAAACAGACCATTTATTAGTATGGATTGCAAAACAGCTTTTCTAGTGGTTGACATGTGCTGATAAGAGGATTGTCCTGATAGATTATATATTTGGACGTGATGCTCTGTCAGCTGGTCCAATAGAGCCCTTTCAGTTGTTTTTACAAACCCGATTCCAAAGTTGGGACACTGTACAAATTGTGAATAAAAACAGAATGCAATGATGTGGAAGTTTCAAATTTCAATATTTTATTCAGAATACAACATAGATGACATATCAAATGTTTAAACTGAGAAAATTTATAAATTTTAAGGGAAAAATAAGTTGATTTTAAATTTCATGGCATCAACACATCTCAAAAAAGTTGGGACAAGGCCATGTTTACCACTGTGTGGCATCCCCTCTTCTTTTTATAACAGTCTGCAAACATCTGGGGACTGAGGAGACAAGTTGCTCAAGTTTAGGAATAGGAATGTTGTCCCATTCTTGTCTAATACAGGCTTCTAGTTGCTCAACTGTCTTAGGTCTTTGTCGCATCTTCCTCTTTATGATGCGCCAAATGTTTTCTATGGGTGAAAGATCTGGACTGCAGGCGGCCATTTCAGTACCCGGATCCTTCTTCTACGCAGCCATGATGTGGTAATTGATGCAGTATGTGGTCTGGCATTGTCAGGTTGGAAAATGCAAGGTCTTCCCTGAAAAAGACGACATCTGGATGGGAGCATATGTTGTTCTAGAACCTGGATATACCTTTCAGCATTGATGGTGCCTTTCCAGATGTGTAAGCTTTCCATGCCACACGCACTCATGCAACCCCATACCATCAGAGATGCAGGCTTCTGAACTGAGTGCTGATAACAACTTGGGTTGTCCTTGTCCTCTTTAGTCCGGATGAAATGGCGTCCCAGTTTTCCAAAAAGAACTCAATTTTGATTCGTCTGACCACAGAACAGTTTCCACTTTGCCACAGTCCATTTTAAATGAGCATTGGCCCAGAGAAAACGCCTGCGCTTATGGATCATGTTTAGATATGGCTTCTTTTACCTATAGAGTTTTAGCCGGCAACGGCGAATAGCACGGTGGATTGTGTTCACCGACAAGGTTTTCTGGAAGTATTCCTGAGCCCATGTAGTGATTTCCATTACAGTAGCATTCCTGTATATGATGCAGTGCCGTCTAAGGGCCCGAAGATCACGGGAATCCAGTATGGTTTTCCGGCCTGGACACTTACGCACAGAGATTGTTCCAGATTCTCTGAATCTTTGGATGATAGTATGCACTGTAGATGATGATAACTTCAAACGCTTTGCAATTTTTCTCTTCCTATGCCCTTCCTTTATGCGAGAAAATCCTTTCTGATATGGCTCACTATTTTTTCGACGCACATTGGGGGACTTGGGGATCCTCTGCCATCTGACTTCTGAAGGGGGGGGGGGGGGGGGAACCCCCCCCACCCCCCACTGGCACTCTGAGAGGCTCTTTTTATACCCAATCAGGTTGCCAATTGACCTAATAAGTTGCAAATTGGTCCTCCAGCTGTTCCTTATACAGTGGGGAAAAAAAAGTATTTAGTCAGCCACCAATGTGCAAGTTCTCCACTGAAAAAGATGAGAGAGGCCTGTCATTTTCACCATAGGTATACCTCAACTATGAGAGAAAAAAAAAATCCAGAAAATCACAATGTAAGATTTTTAAAGAATTTATGCACACTTATGGTGGAAAAATAAGTACTTATGGCAATATTAAAATTTCTTACACATTATTTGTTACTATACCTCCTTTGTGTCGGCAATGACAGAGAGTTCAAACGTTTTCCTGTAACGTTTTCTTCACCAACGCGCCTCGGTTGCAAACAATGTTGCTGGTAATCTTGGCCCACCAGCTCTCCATGCAGATCTTCTTTCTCTAGAGCCTAGTTAAGGTTTTGGGTGTCTGGCGCCTGCGGCAAACACGGATTTTTGACACACTACTCTTCTACCACAAGATATTCTATGGGTGTATTCCGATATGGGAGATGGCTAGGCCACCTCCGGACCCTTGACCAATGCTTAGTCACATCGACTATTGCCTTCAATATTAGTCCGTTGACTTTTTCTAGTGGCGGTTGTGTTTTCTGTTGCATTCACACTGGGTACATGCTCGAAAGACCCTAGCCAGTTTCCCATCTTCAATGCCCTTCGATCGATGGATAGGATGCGTTTGCCACCTCCAAACAGCTATCCTGCCATAAATTTTGGCATAACACTTCAGTTCACTGGTTGTCCGTTTTTTACCCCCACGGCATCAGTCGTTCCTCGGTTGTCTACTTTGCCATGACAAAAACAGTCACCACCAACGCATCGATGTTCTGTCACACCACCCCATCGCCCTACTTCCCAACAGTACCGCGCTCATGGCCTTCTGTGCCATTTTGGATGGCCACACATTTTTGATCACATCTGCTCATTCTTTTCTCCTCCAAACACGACAGGTGAGTTTTTACAAAAAGTTATTTTTCGTTTCATTCTGACCTATATGTCGTCTGTTCCCCCATCCTCTCTGGCAATCCAATGCTTCTCTAAGCAAAACTTCAGACGGGCTGGACTGTACCCAGGATTACAGCCGGGCTGGGACAAGTCTGCGCAAGCAGGATTTGATCCCTGGCGGCGCCGTTTTCCTTCGTGTTACGGTTTTCCATCGGGTTAGCATTTGTTATCTCTTATCGCCGTCTAATATGTCTCTCTGCAGCGTCAGTCACCTTAGCGCCTCACCACCGTGGGGGCTTCCTGTGCCGAGTTTTTCGACTCTCACAGGCTTGTGACCTTCTCATTTTCGGTACCCCATCTGGCGTGTTTGCGATTTCCTGCCTGTTTGGTTAGGCCCAGGCCAGATATCTTTCCGAGGTGAGTTACACTTTCAGTGGTGTCTTTTTCCTATGTTCATTCCCATTTTTAATCAACGTGCTTCTCCACGTTGATTCTTTCCACACCATGCTGCCCCTTTCCAAAGTCGCCATTGCTAGGCATTTGGATTTGCCGTTCTTCTCTTACGCTCTGTTGTGCAGGTCTACTATTATTTTTTTTGTCTTCTGGTCGTGTCGCCTTTTTGAAACGCCTTTTTCATTTTGTGGTACTTCACGTGAACCTCATGGTGGAGTTTCTGGTAGTGTGCACTTCTGTTCCCTTTTTGATGTCCTTTTATGTCGCTGCGTGGTAACCAGCCCGTGTTCTTTTACCTATCCCGATTGAACGAAGTTCAAACACAGATGCCTTAATACAGGGAACGAGTGGACGGCACCGTGTGAGCCCTTCTAAAGAAGATAGTTACACGGTCTGTGAGCAGCCAGGATACCATTATTGCTTGTTTTTAGGTGCCACCAACCCCCATCACTATTTCTATTTTTCCCCCGAGGACTATCCTTTACAATCACAAGGAATGTTGTTTTTAAATATACCCCTTCCCCCTCCGCCATTTCTCCCCCCTACACACATATTCTGTTGACCTGCTTGCTGAGTGGTTTTTTTACTCACTTTTTTCTCTGTCTGAATTAGTTGATTCCCCCCGGTTATCTACTACTATGACCTGCAAAACTTATCCACGCCGACCTCTCCTCTTAAGCCATCCTTTCGTACCCCCCCATTTGTCGGGCCCCTTCTCTTCCTTTCGTAGACACTCGTGCCTTACTAATTGGTGGCGACCGAACTCACATTCTTCTGCACAATGTAGCTACCCAGTATTACCCAACCTCGTTTCCGGCCTCTCTACTTACTGCTGACCCCTGTCCCAACCCCTGTTGGGGAACCTCCTTCCCTACTTTTTTCCGGTTAGCTCTTCATTGAATATTTCTCCAAAATGAGCCAAATATTTGGCATGACATTTAAAAATGTTTCACTTTCAACATTTGATATGTTATCCATATTCTATTGTGAATAAAATATAAGTTATGAGATTTGTAAATTATTCCATTAATTTTTTACTCACAATTTGTACAGTGTCCCAATTTGTTGCGCATTGGTTTGTATTTCTGAATCGATCACATAAAACTTGTATAGCGTACATGATCAAAACTGAAACTCTCTCTTGCTTTAGACTCTATGTCTGTCCATGGTGCATATGGACAAGTCATGCTGCCGCCCGTATTGTAATGGTATCTACGCGGCCCAGATGTACACATCACTGACTTTTTGCTTTCCCTAGGTCACCGAGAAGAGGCGACTTGACCACTGGGACTCTCTGTGTGGACATCTCAATGTAGCAGTGTCTCAGACGGAATACCTGACAACACATCACTCGTGCTGATATCCAATTCATGTGCTTGTTGGGATCTGTATTTTCAGTTTTTTTGTGTGAAAGCACAATCCATTAGGTTTGAAATAAATCCTTGTGCTTGATATTCCCGTGAGATACACATAAGCGACAAAATCACATGTTCTTCCTTACTCTCGCATGATGATTGTCAAGCTCTCCTTCACCAAGTAAGCCTCTGCACATGTGGTTACTTTCATAAGTAGTGATTATTTTAGTTCAGCTCGCTTATACGTTTTTGCCAGATGCCACCCACACCCCATGTTCGTTATATGTGTGCTTGATCGCGCGCGATACTGTTTTTTCTTAGTTTTACCCAAAGTTTGACTGTTAAAGCTGTATACTTAACCGCAAGTGCCGTAATTTACTTTAGATCTCAACTGTAAATGTGAATGATTTAAATGTTTATTGCAAACTAGCAGGATTTGCAGTAGTGAATTGGCCGTATTCTTTAATTTGCAATTGTTGTTTACAGTTTACCTAGACGTAATATGAGCGTATACACCATACAGTCTGACAATAATTTTTCTATACTATTGCATTATTCTGTACATTCCGAGATCCCCCCCCATCTCCAGAGGCACTACACGACCAATAATCTTACGTGTTCAGTTCCTAAACTTAACATATGACCTCAAAATTAGTTCAGCCTTGCACCACACGACTTGGAATGATTTGTCATTTAACACCATGTTTTTTAGCACTGTGCCTAGCACGCAATTACGCATGGAAACATTACCTTCATTGTCTGCTGCTAGCATTGATGTGGTTAGTCTACTGAGGGTCTATCTAGGATAATGGTAACCTTTTAATCTTACCACACAGTGAAGGTTCCCACTTGGTAATTGTAATAAACCATGTTTTAGTGTGTGATATGTAATATACATTTTAATTTTACAGTTTTATTTTTGAGAATTTTTTAGATTTTAATAATGGGGGGGGGGGGGACACCCATAAAGAGATATGGGTAAGAGATTTGCATTCATTTACTGCTTTTTGTGGCTTGTCAGTCAATACTTTACTTGACATATTTTTATCCACCTTTGTCCTGTTTTTTTGTGTGTGTGTGTGATTTTCAAGACAATTTTGGCAACTGGCCTCGCTACTTCTTGTTCTGTGTCTGGGTCTTCGACATCGCCATGATATTTTTGGTTTATCACTTGGAAACACATTTGAAAGAAGTAACTGAAAATTTCCCACCCCCCAAAGGTGACTCCACAGAGTGTCAAGGAAGAGTGGGACTATACTCAAATACAGAACAAGCAGCTTTAGTTTTCATGCGAGCAAGTCATCTGAAGCAGTAATTGAACAATTAATGTAAAATTACTCCCATACAAATGTCACAGTACAAAGAAAGAATTGATTTCTTGTAATGAAGTGTCTTAATATGGACCTATTTCATTAAATGAATTGATGTTCATCACATTCAAATGCATAATTTGTGTGGCAATCTGCAGTAAATTAAAATAAATACAGCTTGATAATGTGTTGCTCAGCTTTTCTGATAAAAAATACTTTGGTTAGTTATACTGAAAAGATAATATGCTTGTATAATATCTAAATACAAAGATCTTATATAACCTTTTTTACCTGTCACAAAAAAGTCTGATAAGGAGTTTCAGGTGGGTCTGGATATTATCCCTAATTAATCCCTTAAAGGCACTGTTCACTCAAAATGTGAGAAGACTCAATATGCTATATTTTTGTGTAAAAAATAATAAGTCTCAACTTCTTTTGTTGACACCTGTGAAGGACATTTTTAATTAATCATTACATTCATTTTCTTGCAGTCTTAACATTTGTATGCTTTTACTAAATGTCCACAACACTTGAAATTTCACCCATGTGTTGCAATAATAGATGCATATTGACAAGGCAGCTATAATGTCAGTCTGAATGTAATAATAATCGTAACAACCCGCGACTTGAGTAACAAGCTGAAGTAATCAAAAAACAAATTTGCTCTGTCAGTAACCGGATGATGGGTATTAGTGATTAGGGGGATTAAAGGGGTCATGTGATGCTATTTAAATTTTTCCTTTCTTTTTGGAGTGTTACAAGCTCTTGGTGCATAAAGAAGATCTGTAACGTTGCAAAGACTAAAGTCTCAAATACAAAGAGATATTCTTTATAAAAGCTTAAGAGTCAGCCACGCCTACCTAAAACGGCTCGTTCTAACATGCCCCCACATGTCTAGTCACTATGTGGAAATATTAGCATAATGCCGCCCAAATGTGCACGCAAAGAAAGAAGGCGTGGTTTCCGGAACAGCAGTAGTGTTGATGCAGCCATGTCAGGGAGGCTGTGTGTTTCAGTGCGAAAGCAAAAAGCACTTTATTTGGCCTTCCGGAAGTATAATACGATTTCAGCAGAAGCGCTAGTACTGCACAGTTTGCTCCCTCTCAAGGACAAACCAGCCATAGACTATTACAATCATCCACCATTGCTTCTGGTTCCTTTCAGGTAAGGGGGTTTAATGTGCAAACTGATCTCTAAACAGATTTCATGCTGAATTGCTGGAGGGTAAATTGAGTCTACAGGTCCACCTTTGTGTCTGTCTGTGACCCTATTACATTTGGAGAATTGATTTGACCAAATGCTTATGAATCACTACCACCTTTTCTGCCCAAAGCATCAACCCTCTATGATTTAATTAGCTTTTACTCCTGCACCTCTGTGATTTGACCTTGCCTAGTGGGTATTTTTATTGGAGGCACAGTTTTAAGGTGAATAAAATGCCATAAACTCAGAATACCTATGAGGGTGCTTGAGTGAGGAAGATGATAGAATAAACATTTTTGGTGACTGATTATTCTTAAAATAATATTATACACTTTCTTTTTATGGCATTATAATATTCAGTGCCATTCATCTACTTGTAGCATTAAATATCTTCACATGCTAATTTTGAATGCGATGAGGCTTGAACATTATTTAGTCCAATACTGTACCTATAAGAATTTGTATAGGTCTACAAAAAAAAATTTGACAGTCTACAAAAAAATAGCCTAATGTTGTCTTAGGCTAATGAAGCAGAGATGATCTCTCTTTAGAGTTTTGCGCATACCTTGATATTGATAGCTGTAACCAAAAGACTTGGCTTAACCCACTTAAGTAAGAAAAACCCAGTCATTGTTCCCATGTTTATTTTTGGGTGTGACTGAAAATACAAAAGTTATTTCCATTTCAACTAAAGAGTGACGATATAGTGTAACTAGGAGTTTTTGAATAAATAAATGTTTCATAAAATCATAAAATATTTTTTTTCCTGGCTTTTTGGATCACTCAATTCGATGGCTCAATCGTGTCATCCAGATGTACGATATTACATGTATATAAAAAAATTATATAAAAAATATACTGTAATATATAAAAATTATTTCCAATTTAACTAAATATGTCACCAACTTTTTACAGTGTAAACTACAGGCATTTGAAAAGTAATTTTCGAAGTTTAAATTCTGTGTCAGCTCTGTAAGGTGTGTGATATATGAGACTGCTTGTTGATATAAGGGCTTGTTTCATGCAGACAGTCTTGAGAGGGGTGGTGCAGGGTTCCTTGTAGAGGGTTTAGTTTAGGGAAAAATAAAATGCAGTTTTGCATAAAATGCAAGATATGACGATCAATTAGAGAAAAAACTAATATATATCTATATATATATATATATTTTGTGAGTATATCAAAACAAGTAATCCCTTGAGTACTATTTTATACCCTTTCAGGGAGCCCCCTCACAAAAAGGTTGGAGACCCCTGGTCCAGAAGATAGTGATAGATGAAGCATGAGATAAGAAGTGTTATATTCTTTCTCCATCACAAAGCCATGGCCAAAACCAATGTCCGTTTCAACTCATTTATTCCACATGTGAAGGCATATTTCCACTTTAGAATGGCAGCACTAAAATACTACTGCGAATGTATGATAGATAAACATCTGTGTAAATATTTTGAAGGATTCTTGTTTGTAAAGGTCAGACTTGTAATGGGAAGGGAACGTGATAACTTTAAGACACATTATTGATCAGGTAAGTTGATAACACACAGGTGAGTAATTCAGATAGACTGCCTTTAAAATTAGGACTCCCATTCAATGAGGGTACCCAGATCTCAAAGTGAGTCTTGCAGAAAGGATAGAGAAATGGTTTGTGGAGAAAGAGGGAGAGGAACTTTAAGCAGATTGTATAAACACTTTTCAGTATCATGGCACTATATGGTTCATTCCACGGTTAGTAGAGTTAGTAGAATTTTATGGCATTCTGCAGACCAGTTAGGTCTGTGACTCATCCAAACGAAACAGAACAAAACACCAGGATACCATTTCACAAGAGTTAAAAGCACATTTAAAAAAAAAACAGAATGCCATTACACAAAAGTTAAATGAACCAAATATGTTTTTGCTTCTTTCATGTTTCTGTTACGTATCCTGTCCATGAACTTCCGTCTGCTAGCCACCAGAGGTCACCCTTTCCATTTTCATTGACTCTCGCACTACACAATGTTGCATATCATCCCGGACTACATATCCATCATTCATTGCACTGATTGCACAAAGCACTGATTGCACACAGCTTTTTCACATCACTCACTCACTATATAACACCCACTCATCAACCATTCTCTGCTGAGTATTGTTTAGGGCTCGTTGGATAGCTACTCTACAGAGTCCCTCGTTAGCTTCCTAGACAGCCTAGCCTAGCCTAGTCTGGCCTTGCCTTGTCTGTTTTCTCGGTTTCTGATCTTCGCCTGATTCCCTGGATTATCAGACGACAGTATTGCCACCCCTTTGCCACAGACACCCAGTTTCGCCGAGCAGACCCATTCCGAACTTCGCTAGCCCTAGGATTATTCTTGTGTTTTGCCCGCCATATACAGTACCTGTTTGCCACTGTTTCGACCCTGTCTGTGTTTCTGACCTCCTCTGCTTTAATAAAGCTTGCACATGGATCCGCATGTCTCACGTCTCGTCAGCCCTGTAACAGATTGTATATATTGGTATTCACAGATCTTGGGCCAATTTTATGCTGGAGTGCAAAGTCAGTCATTTAATGCATGGCAAATTGAATGTGTATTTCACACCTTTCGTTTTTAGCCACTAAATATCAATAGATAAATAACAGAAATGGAGCACACGTTTTGCACCATTTAACATACATTTCCTTGAGAATGTTTTTATCTACAGGCTGCACTGAGTCACTTCTTCTCTTGTTCTTTTGAAAAGAAATGAACATATAAGATCTCCATGGGCTGGCTAATCTATATTAGACTCTCGCCATTATACTTTTAAAATGATTGATTTCAATCCAACAGCAGTTCCAGTGGTGATTATTGGCAACTTGAGAAGGCAAGAGCTCACATAGGCCTATTTGTGTTGGTGTGTTAGTTTATAAAGTTGTCTTACATGACGTCACAATATTACATAACATTCTGCTCCACACCCAATACAGAAGTAATTTAAGAGGAAGCAGTTTAATGGACACGGAGTAGAACGAAACAGAAGCTGTGTCCTGATCGGTATTTAAGGAGAGCCGAGGGTTCGGTTTTAGTTAAAAAATTTTAAGAGGGAAAAAAAGAGCAAAAGCTGTGCATGGAGGACAGTTTACCAAGAGTAGAAGAACAGTATCTGTGATCATAAGAAAAGAAGAAGGAGCTGTGACCGGTGCGGACAGGGTTTTAAGACAGAGATTACTGAGTCATTTAACGCGGTTATCAGGGCTTGTGATGCGGCTGCTATAGTATAGTACAGTATAGTCTATTATATAGACTCACACACACTCTCTCACCCACACCCACACACACACCACACACACACCCACACACACACAGGTTTGTTTTTATGGTTTATGGGGACTCTCCATACGCGTAATGGTTTTTATACTATACAGACCATATATTCTATCACCCTACACCAACACTACACATAAACCTACCACTCACAGAAAACTTTCTGCATTTTTAAATTTTCAAAAAAACTCATTCTGAATTATTTATAAGCCTTTTGAATTACGGGGACACTGAAAAGGTCCTCATAAATCACCTTCTCGTTGTAATACCTATGTCGTACCCAGGTATTTAAAAAATTGGTGTCCTCATAAACCACATAAACATGCACACTCACACACACACACACACAAACACACATACTCACACACAAAAAACACACACACAACACACACACACACCACTTTGGCAGCCGTTTTTTTGTTATTGAGGGTTTAGGACGTGGGTCGACAGCCTTGGAATTACAGTCCACCTCGCGCTTGTCACGTATCTACGTGGTTCATGCAAACGCCTGTTGTGAATGGCTTCCCATCATTCCAGAGTCGTTTATGAATGAAGTGTTTTTCATGTTAGGGATAAACATGGACAGGTTTAGCGACGAAGTCCGGCTGGTGAACCCACGCGCACCGGAGCTCTCGCGCGCACAGCGCATAGTTGGCTGACGCTTCGGATTCTTTGTCAGTTACTTTTCGGCCGTCAACTTGTCTCTCTGCATCCGTACTTTTGGGAAGCGCTCTCAGGCAACTGCTGAATCGGCTGAAATGGATATGTCTAAACGAATGCTGATCTTATACCTAACCTGCTCGTTAGGACCTGTGAGTATCAACACTGTCATTTTATTCAGTTCCCTATTGTAATTAGTCATCGACGAAAGAAAAGCTCTCAAGTAGCCTATTTAACACACCTAGTCCTCAAACAAATGGTCAGGTCCAAGGATATAAAGATAGATTGCATGGATTTTAATTTTTCTTCATTGAATAATTTTTGCTTTTCAAATCTAAAGCTAGGTTCAGTTTTGCTGACAAAATAAAACTGAGCCTGGGTAAACTGTTGCTCTTTTGCTCTTCTGTCTCAGAGCAGCAGCTGCTGTGTGTTTCCTTTCATAGAGCAGAATTTTTTTGCAGAACCGAATTAAATTGTACATTTCGTGAGACTAAAGTTTTGGCTTGCTGTCAGCTTGGATAAGAATGCAATCAATTTAAACTTTGCTGCATTATCCGTCAGAAATAAATCAAATTTAAGTTTAAAAAAATAAGTCAGACAGGATATAATTATGTGGATAATAGAGTTTTTCTTAAACACTGAAATGTTCTCTGACATTTTGATAGAGCATATTCAGGGATAGTAATAAAGCTGATTTCCATCAAAAAGAGTATAGAGTTGTTTATTGAATGAATTCAGATTTTCCTTGGTCTAGACTTGAAGACTGATTATATATATATATAATATATATATATTATCATGTCTGCAGGTTAACCAGGGAAATCAGGAAATCACTCAGTATTTACTTTTAAATCCTTCAGGTTTAGTGCTCCTGACTTATACTGCTACAAACAGCATGCATTCACAGTACCAGTGTTACAATGGAAAGATTCCTCTATGTACAGCATGTGTTTACCGTCTAAACTGGATGTCATATGGTTAATCATGCTATTTGAAATAGTGTAAAGAATGATTGTCTTCTCTTATTGTGACGCCATGGTAACAACCCTCATCATCTCTGTGTCCATGCCAGCACTGTCCTTGATCACAGCTCCTTCCTCACTGCAGACAGTAGTGACTCATGTCTCTATAACTACAGCTTACCATGCAACTGAATTTACTTCTGAATATGTCACCCCACGCAGTACAGTATAAAGAATGTGATTGTTTGCTCTGGGCACATACATGAACTATGGAGAACCTGTGCTTTCAATTGACTTAACGTACAGCATTGAGGTAAAAGATACTTTGAATGGCACATATCTCAAGATGTTTGAAGATCAGTCCAGTACATAGAAAGATTTAGCTTCTGTTTTGTTACAAATATACAACAGAAAGAAAATACTGCTTAATATGTGCTAGTTTTATAAATTTGTGACATTTGTAGCATTTTATGTGTGCTACAAGATAAGTCTGTTTTCACCCATAGTATTGATTGTTTTTTTGTTTAGAAGTGATAATAATCAAATTAATCATAATAACAAATGATAATAAAAGTTACAGGGGATGCATTTCAGGTCCAGATTTGAAGAAGGTGCTCTTGATTCATATTATTTATGGGGCTACTGCCGTACAAAACAAGTTGTAAAACACTGCTGTAGATCACACATACTGACCGTTCAGGTACCAGAGTAACATTTGACCCAGATGGTCATACTTTCTGTAAGCATATGGACAGGTTTGGGAGTAACCATAGTTCTGCTGTGAACTTTTGATTGATGCCACCTCTCAATGGCCTCATCTGCCAGAGCCATAAATCTGTCCTCTGTCCTCTGGTGCTCTATGAAAGAATCCATGAGAGCGCTTTCTTATATAGTACAGCCTACATTTAAGGAAAATTGGATACAGCTGCAGAGAGACAGCTTAAAGACAAATAATTTATGTCATGAATTTTTCAACCTTATACTGTTGATATCCAGAGGTTAGTCCTTTAGGGATTGACAGAGGTGAAAGGAGGAAAATAGACATTTATGTTTTTTTTTTAAGACAGATCAGTACAGTGAGGAAACTTATGCGACAATTGTTAAATGGCTTGTAAAAAAAATGAAGGAATGACACGAATTCGTCCTACACTTCATGCAAAATCTCTCATGAACACTCAGGAAAAGAGATGGTTTTTTTGGGCGTGTCAACTGTGCAACCATTTTAACTCGTTCTCTTACAAACAGTAATTATGTTCAGCTAGTAATGTGATCAAAGGTCTGTTGCAAGTCAGAAATGTGAGGCAATGTTCTCTAAAACTGCAAAATTAAGTATGTTTTATTGCAAGTAAAACGATATATTATGTCAGAATTTGTGATTTTGTTATTGATTTTAAACAGATGCTGATATGTCCAGATGTGTGAGGTCATGGTGGGAGCGGAACGCGGAAAAAGAGAGAATGTTTGGCCAAGTGGAAAAACATCACGTTCAGGTATGTACCGAAGATAATACTATATGAAAACTGAGGCTGTTAAAGACCAAGAATGTTGATATGGTGATTACAGTGGGTACGGAAAAGTATTCAGACCCCCTTAAATTTCACACTTTGTTATATTGCAGCCATTTGCTAAAAATCATTTAAGTTAATTTTTTTTTCATCATTAATGTACACACATCACCCCATATTGAAAGAAAAACACGAATTTTTGAAATTTTTGCATATTTATTAAAAAAGAAAAACTGAAATTCACATGGTCCTAAGTATTCAGGACCCTTTGCTCAGTATTTAGTAGAAACACCATTTTGATCTAATACAGCCATGAATCTTTTTGAGAAAGATGCAACAAGTTTTCACACCTGGATTTGGGGATCCTATGCCATTCCTCCTTGCAGATCCTCTCCAGTTCTGTCAGGTTGGATGGTAAACGTTGGTGAACAGCCATTTTCAGGTCTCTCCAGAGATGCTCAATTGGATTTAAGTCAAGGCTCTGGCTGGGCCATTCAAGAACAGCTACAGAGTTGTTGTGAAGCCACTCCTTCGTTATTTAGCTGTGTGCTTAGGGTCATTGTCCTGGTGGAAGGTAAACCTTCGGCCCAGTCTGAGGTCCTGAGCACTTGGAGAAGGTTTTCGTCCAGGATATCACTGTACTTGGCCGCATTCATCTTTCACTCGATTGCAACCAGTCATCCTGTCCCTGCAGCTGAAAAACACCCCCACAACATGATGCTGCCACCACCATGCTTCAAAGTTGGGACTGTATTGGACAGGTGATGAACAATGCATGGTTTTCTCCACACATACCGCTTAGAATTAAGGCCAAAAAGTTCTATCTTGGTCTCATCAGACCAGAGAATCTTATTCAGGTGTTTTTTTAGCAAACTCCATGCGGGCTTTCATGTGGCTTGCACTGAGGAGAGAATTCCGTCGGGCCACTCTGCCATAAAGCCCGACTGGTGGAGGGCTGAAGTGATGGTTGACTTTCTACAACTTTATCCCATTCCCGACTGCATCTCTGGAGCTCAGCCACAGTGATATTTGGGTTCATCTTTACCTCTCTCACCAAGGCTCTTCACCCCGATAGCTCAGTTTGGCCGGACGGCCAGCTCTAGGTAGGGTTCTGGTCGTCCCAAACGTCTTACATTTAAGGATTATGGAGGCCACTTAGGAACCTTAAGTGCAGCAGAAATTTTTGTAACCTTGGCCAGATCTGTGCCTTGCCACAATTCTGTCTTGAGCTCTTCAGGCAGTTCCTTTGACATCATGATCCTCATTTGCTCTGACATGCACTGTGAAATGTAAGGTCTTATATAGACAGGTGTGTGTGGCTTTCCTAATCAAGTCCAATCAGTATAATCAAACCCCAGCTGGACTCAAATGACAGGTGTTAGAACCGATCTAGGATGATCAGAAGAAATGGACAGCCCGAGTTAAATATATGAGTGTCACAGCAAAGTGTCTGAATACTCAGGACCATGTGATATTTAAGTTTTTCTTTTTTAATAAATCTGCAAAAAAATGTCAACAATTCTGTGTTTTTCTGTCAATATGGGGTGCGGTGTGTCATTAATGAGGAAAAAAAAATTAACTAAAATGATTTTAGCAAATGGCCGCAATATAACAAAGAGTGAAAAATTTAAAATTTAAGGGGGTCTGAATACTTTACGTACCCACTGTATACTGTATAAAAATAGCTGTTAAATACATGTAAAAAAAAAGAAATACTTGGTGCAGAAATTCACTGTAAAAATATGGTGACAATGTTTCAGGCATTACAGGATGGCATATTGGTGCCTGTATATTTTACAACATATATTTCATTAAGTGATATGATGCTAATATAACAAATTCAGATTTTTACCAAAGACTGATGGTGCACTCATGTTACTTATGAATATGAGAAAGTGCAATGCGCAACATGGCGGAATAGTCCCGCCTTCTAAATAAAAGAGCCAGTCGCTAATTGGTAAAGTCATCACATCACTACAGCTGCCATGGTTTGCGTGGTGCCTAAACACACTACTGAAGGAGCTGTATTTGCATGACTGAAATAGCTGCCCAAGACGCATTTCAAAGATGGTCGCCGAGTGAAATGACTTGCCTTAAAGTGACTTTGCTTTTACCTTAAAATGCACTGATAACCACCATAATGATACAGGTTGTATAACAGAAATCCACATGATGAATCAGAGTTCATTGTAAGTCACCTGTCCTTAAATCATGGCTAGTACTCGTATATAGACTGTGAACAGAGTCATATGTACAAAGACAAAAACCATCATAATGCACATGAAATTTAAATAATGAAATATAAAAGAAACGAAATAAATTATTTAAAAAACATTATATGGTAATTCATAGTTTTTCCTTTGCTAAAATCATAAATTTGACAGTTATTTAAGTTAAACCATGTACAGTTTTTCACATTATGTGGCATGGTAACTCATAGTTAAGCTATGCTGCTTTATCTGCAGAAATGTCAATATTTCCCCCTCATTTCTTCCCACAGACTGCATGCAGCTGAAACCTCTCTTCTCATTACTGTAGATACTGTGAATTGGGCAGATAATTGTTGTTTTGTGTTTGTTTGTCTGATCAGGTATCAGAAGAGGTTACAAAGGCATACTAGTTAATTAGGCAGAAATGTCATTCTGTGAAGCGCAATCTTCACAACATCAGTGTTTTTACTGTCATTATCTGTATATGATTAAATCAGTAGTTGTTTCAGTGCACTGCCTCAGCAGGTAGTTTTGCTTGCAGCAAAAAGCACAATTATTTTTCATCATTGATTAGGTAGTACATCAGAAGGTCTGAGAGCACATCCATGCGCTACCCACAGAATTCAGTTCAGTTCAGTCACAATCTTTGTGATTAAGTTCCTCATAGTCTTGTGGAATATTTTCCAACTAACGATACTTATTTGAAAAATAACTGAAATTAAATGAATTGCTTTTTCACTTCAGTATTAAGGTCTGATTCTGCTGTGATAATGAACAACATGAAAAGGAGGTCAACACTGATATCAAGTTTTATCATGACTGTTCATTAAGGCAGACAAAAACCACAAATGAGCTATGATAACATATATTTAATAGCAAATTCTAATAACACATCACATATTGGAGCACCTTAATTACTGGAATCATTCACAGGGATTTGTGTGATTTGTATGGTGAAAAAGCTAGACTTTACCAAGCGTTTCAGTGGACTTTACCAAGAGGACTTTACTAAAGTGGACTTTACCAAGAGCTTCAGTGCCTGCCTATAGGGCATGAACCTCATCAATTAGAACATCTAATATTGATTTTGTTCTTAATGGACAAAGCAATTACAAAAGCTGGTTGTGTAAGTTTAAGGTCTGATTATCTATGGGCTAAGTTGTGCGTCAAAGTTGTGTGTTGTCATTTGTGTTTCCTTTGATTTAAATCTCAATCATAAAACTCCCCTGAGTAATATATCTTAGACCAGTATGCAAATTGGTTTCTCAGACTGTGAGATGAACTTTGATAAAGCGCTCTCTCATGGCACAGTTTTTAATTGGGTTTTCTTTGTCATGTAGCCCAGTCTGTTATAAAATCTTTAATATCAGTTGGATTTAGTGGTGTAAACCACATTAAATTCAGCATAAAATGAACATTCACTCTATTATCTAAATGCTTGATATTGATCTCATTGTGAACATTCATACATATGTTTCTTTTGTTAAAGGTGCTGTATGTAAGTTTTTGACTCTACTAAAGCATAAAAATACCATAATATGTTTGCAGATATTTAAGAAACATGCTAAGTTAACATACTTGTTTATCTGAAAAACAATGCTACAGTCAGTTATTCTCCTTTGAAAATGTGCGTTCCGGGCCAGAATGTCGGTCTCTGTTTTGGTTTGTGAAACCCGCCCACTGCCAGTTTACCCAATTGTATTTTGGAACCCCGGGTTGCCAGTTGGCGGAAAACACAGCGTATTTCATTTCATTCATCGTCAAGTGCTGTTGGTGTTGTCAATCTGGCAACCTGCGTGTGCGTCAAGTCTGAGGAGGAGGGGACGGTTGAAAAAAACCCTCTCCAATATTTTGAATTTGGACTGCAATGCCTAGTTCAACCACTCGGTGTCAATCCTACATACAGCACCTTTAAAAAATTGTTTAAATCAAAATGTAATGGTTCGAGCTTCCGAATCCGGTGAAATCACAGACTTCTCTTTGATGTATGCTGGACTTCTCCAATCATTCAGTCTGCTTAAACCAGCCACTTTCTTACAATTGACTGACTGCAAGCTAACTGTATCAGATTTGGCTTCATCCAGTCGAGATGGATTTTTTTCTTTTTCTATAGTCCGTTGCTTTTGAATGTTTGTCATAATATGAAAGAAGAGATCTGTCACTAATTTACGTTACATCATAACTTGAATTTATCCGTTCAGAGTTCCAGAACTGATCAGAACTCAGTTGAAATCTCTGAAGGCTAATTCACTGACAGACGGCAACAAGCAGACGCCGACAGGGATAACACAATGATCCGACAAAATAAGACGAACGTGTCTGTTGCCGTTTGTCTTGGTCTGACGGTACAGTACAGTGTGAATTAAGGCCGACTTAATGGACGTTTGATGTGCCAAGAACTAAAGATATTGTACAGGCCTATATCGACTAATTTAAGAGACAATCTAGACTTTATCACCAATTATAGCATGATTAGATGGCAGTATGTTTTCAGATATCTTATCAGTATTTTATTTCCTAATCAGTTTTTCTTCACTTTCTTTAAGGTTGTACAGGTGAATGGGATCTAGCATGCTGGCCATCAGCTAAGATTGGAGAGTTGGTCACCATCCCCTGTCCGAATTACTTCAGCCATGTCAGTGATCAAAGAGGTATGTCAATAATTTTTCAATAAGTATGAAGATGCTAAATGTTTTCCAATAAACCTGTTTTTCACCTTGTGTTTTCACCATTATTCCACTTCTATCCATTCTTGATAAAGTCTTTTAAAGTCCTAATGTTCTGCAGCCTCTGTGGAGACTTATTTTCAGAGAAAGCAAATGTCCTCACTATGACTTAATTAGCATCATAACTAATGTCACATTGTTTAAAGACTATCCCAAAGCCTTCTTCTGAGTTCCTCTGATTAGTTTTTGATAACTCTGGAGAAAAGAGAAAGATTGCCTGTGCTATTGGGACCTGCTGCTGTAATTTAGCAGAGACATTGACACACAAGCTGTATTCATGAGACTTTCTCTGGGGAGAGCCTCATGGGCCAATTATTTGCTGAGAATTCATGACCACTGTAATTTATTCTAACGAGGAAAAGCATGGCCAACTTTTAATACTGTTTAAGTAAGCCTTCTGTGGTTGTATTTGGCTAATCAGGATTAGCTGTGTATTTAGCAACTGAACATGATAGGGTAGCTGTAGATATCAAGGTAGCTGTGCTTGACCGACACGGCAATATCTTAGGTGTGGTGTGTGTGTATATATAGATTATATCTATATATATATTATATATATATATATAATATAATTTATGTATATATCAGATATATAATTAGTGCTGTCAAATGATTAATCGCGAATAATCGCCCATCCAAAATAAAAGTTGTTGTTTACATAATATAAGTGTGTGTACTGTGTATATTTACTATGCATAAATAAATACACACACGTACAGTATATATTTAGAAAATATTTACATTATATAAAATGTATATTATATAAACATATTTCATATATAGAAACAGTATATTTTTATAAATATATACATGGATGTGTTTGGTATTTATATATACATAATAAATATAAAAAGTACACACACATATATTATGTAAACAAAAAAACTTTTATTTTGGATGCGATTAAGCGCGATTAATCGTTTGACAGCCACTAATATATATATATATATATATATATAATATATTATATATAATATATATATATCTGTATGATGTATTCTAAAGTTAGAGTAAAGACAATTTATAAGGTACACAAGATTTCTATT
Source organism: Sinocyclocheilus anophthalmus (assembly GCA_018155175.1). Taxonomy (NCBI): domain Eukaryota; kingdom Metazoa; phylum Chordata; class Actinopteri; order Cypriniformes; family Cyprinidae; genus Sinocyclocheilus; species Sinocyclocheilus anophthalmus. Next base: position 202,814 of record JADLZN010011130.1, on the reverse strand, counting down.
TCAAATAACATGATGTTATTTGTACATTTCATGCATCAAAAATCCTGAAAGAAATGTATCAAAAAAGGTTTCCACAAAAAATATTAGCAGCATAATGTTTTAACATTAATAAGAAATAAGACGAATATTAATAAGTGGGTCCAGTATAATTGGCATTCAACATCAGCATATTAGAATGATTTCTTAAGATCATGTGACACTGAAGACTGAAAAAGTCTAGTAAATGATGCTGAAAATTCAGCTTTGCCAAAACAGGAATAAATTACATTTTAAAATATCTTAGAAAATATAATATTAAATAGAAAACAGTTATTTTTTATTGTAATAATATTTCAGCTATATTTTTTAACACAAATGCAGCCTTGGTGAGCATGATATATATACTACTGACCCCAAACTTTTGAACGGTACATACATGAAATAATGTACAGAGTTGAAAACAAAAAGTGTGGGTTGTTTAGAAAGGCAACATGATACATTCTAAATTTATGCTACTGATTTATGTGGTTTCATTCAAATACAGTGGGGAAAAAAAGTATTTAGTCAGCCACAATTGTGCAAGTTCTCCCACTTAAAAAGATTGAGAGAGGCCTGTAATTTTCATCATAGGTATACCTCATCTATGAGAGACAAAATGAAAAAAAAAAAAAATCCAGAAAATCAAATTGTAGGATTTTTAAAGAATTTATTTGCAAATTATGGTGGAAAATAAGTATTTGGTCAATAACAAAATTTCATCTCAATACTTTGTTATATACCCTTTGTTGGCAATGACAGAGGTCAAACGTTTTCTGTAAGTCTTCACAAGGTTTTCACACACTGTTGCTGGTATTTTGACCCATTCCTCCATGCAGATCTCCTCTAGAGCAGTAATGTTTTGGAGCTGTCGCTGGGCAACACGGATTTCAACTCCCTCCAAAGATTTTCTAGGGGGTTGAGATCTGGAGACTGGCTAGGCAACTCCAGGACCTTGAAATGCTTCTTAACGAAGCCACTCCTTCGTTGCCCGGGAGGTGTGTTTGGGATCATTGTCATGCTGAAAGACCCAGCCACGTTTCATCTTCAATGCCCTTGCTGATGGAAGGAGGTTTTCACTCAAAATCTCACGATACATGGCCCCATTCATTCTTTCGTTTACACGGATCAGTCGTCCTGGTCCCTTTGCAGAAAAACAGCCCCAAAGCATGATGTTTCCACCCCCATGCTTCACAGTAGGTATGGTGTTCTTTGGATGCAACTCAGAATTCTTTCTCCTCCAAACACGACAAGATGAGTTTTTACCAAAAAGTTCTATTTTTGGTTTCATCTGACCATATGACATTCTACCAATCCTCTTCTGGATCATCCAAATAATCTCTAGCAAACTTCAGACGGGCCTGGACATGTACTGGCTTAAGCAGGGGGACACGTCTGGCACTGCAGGATTTGAGTCCCTGGCGGCGCAGTGTGTTACTGATGGTAGCCTTTGTTACTTTGGTCCCAGCTCTCTGCAGGTCATTCACTAGGTCCCCCCGTGTGGTTCTGGGATTTTTGCTCACAGTTCTTGTGATCATTTTGACCCCACGGGGTGAGATCTTGCGTGGAGACCCAGATCGAGGGAGATTATCAGTGGTCATGCATGTCTTCCATTTTCTAATAATTGCTAAAATCTAATAGTTGATTTCTTCACACCAAGCTGCTAAACTATTGCAGATTCAGTCTTCCCAGCCAGGTGCAGGTCTACAATTTTGTTTCTGATGTCCTTTGACATCTCTTTGGTCTTGGCCATAGTGGAGTTTGAAGTGTGACTGTTTGAGGTTGTGGACAGATGTCTTTTATACTGATAACGAGTTCAAACAGATGCCATTAATACAGGTAACGAGTGGAGGACAGAGGAGCCTCTTAAAGAAGTTGTCACAGGTCTGTGAGAGCCAGAAATCTTGCTTGTTTGTAGGTGACCAAATACTTATTTTATCGAGGAATTTACCAATTAATTCTTTAAAAATCCTACAATGTGATTTTCTGGATTTTTTTTTCTCATTTTGTCTCTCATAGTTGAGGTATACCTATGATGAAAATTACAGGCCTCTCTCATCTTTTTCAGTGGGAGAACTTGCACAATTGGTGGCTGACTAAATACTTTTTTGCCCCACTGTATATGTTGCTGTATGAGTGAATGTCCATTTGAGTCCTTGACTTATTGATGTACTATTTGGCTAATAACTAAACTGCTTTCAGCAAAATATTACTAGCTTGCAGTCATGTCACTGCTGACCTCTCTATACTGCTAGACTGTCCAATGGACCTGTCAATCATACAGACCTTTGATGGACAGGTTTAGATATGAGCACTTATATCACGCCAGACGTCATTCAAATGAAACCTTACCCTGATTTATTTTAGTGTATGTAACCATCTAGGGAATTGAAAAAACTGGCCTTTTGTCATAAAGTTAATGTATCAGCTTTTATTTTCATATTTTCAGTAATAAGTTTTCATTTTGATTTGACTCTACTTCTTAAATTTCCCCTTTCCCTTGTAGCACACAGAGGAGTAAAAGGAGTCATTTTTGACTTTAGAAGTTGAAATAAAATGTCTGTAGGAACTGAGTACTGTCTATGGCAGTCAAGTTTGCTGCAAGAACACCAATGAAAGTATTTCAAGAGGTTGGGTTATCATGAAATTGTATGTGAAAATGACTGTGTGGATCAATACGGTTTTCAAAGTGATCCTGCTTTAAAAGCAGCAGTTACATCCATGTAATGTAGGGTCCATTTCTGTAATGACACATCATTTGGAAAATACAGCACTTTTGGTTCAGTTCTGATAAAGTCACAAAAGTAGCAGTGACACATGGACTTTCATTTATAGAATGTTTCTGTGTTTTTTCTTTATGGGATCTCCATATGGATGATACAGAATTTGAATTTATTTATTTGCATGACCTTCTACTCACTTGTGTTTCTGTTAGAATTTCAGCTTTGATTTACGACCATAATTTTCATCCTATGAACTGTTTACACACATCTAATGGCTTCCAGGTCATATCTGTGTCTTGCTGAAAGGGCATGCCTTTCCTAAGTGCTCTGAGAGAGTGCTTTCTGGAAGAAATCCAAAACATGGATTGAAGGATTTAGATGGTACAGGGTGAAATGCAATGGATTTATCTTCCTCATGGAGTTCATGTGGGATATAGCCTTTGGTGAGCTGTGATACAGGCCAGATTTGATTGGGAAAAGACCTGCATGTATTAGATTGGGGGTGGGCTGACTTGAAGATCATGTGATGGGGAAAAAACCGATAACTGATAACTAACTGACTGGGAATGTTGAGTTGGATTTTAGGGGAGACAGAGACATATATAACGAACATGTTGATGGAACAATTTATGAACCAGAGAGAAGAACAAAGGACATGCTCAGACCCAGTGGACACAAAAATCCTCATTAATTTATAGCAAACAGATTGAGGCTTTCTGGACCAATCAAAGGAAACATTTGTTTCCTTAGCACCGATTTCCCAGAAATGCTCCATGTTTATTGCCCAGAAAGAGTGTTTAAAAGACAGTTGATGATTTTAACTAGAATTGTTTTATCAGGGTTCCTACAGTACACACTAGAGTTTGCGCTGCATTGGTGATCACTGCGATTATGCTGATTTCAACAGAACTATGTGAAAGTTATGCAACCGTAAGTTAGATTGGATTGCTTTTGGAAAGCCAGTTCATTCTATTCACTTCTTTTAATGCCCTCAGAATGAATCATGCACATTTTTGTCCATCAAATCTTAATATATTGTGTAGTCTCCCCTTTTATTCCATTTGTAGGCCAACCAGATGTAACCCTAAAAATTACTTTAGCCACACTTGAATCTATTTGCAGTACATAGCAAAATCTAAAAAAAATTAGCATTTATTTTATAGAAATAAAGTGTAAAACCACCTATCAAGCAAAATATTTAATACATTTTTTTTAGGTTTCAAATAATAAAACAGTAGATTTAAAGACATTTCAGCCCTTTCTGGGTGTTCACCTGTGTGAGCTTACAGAGAAATGACTTCATACGTCCATAAAAAAATTCACCTTGGGAGCAGTTGGTAAAGAGTAATTGAAAAAATGTTCAGAAAAGTGAGGTTAGTTTTGAGAAAAGCTCTAGAACCATTTGTTTAGTCACATTCAGACATTTTTAAGTGGTTTAATTTGTTCAAATGAATCCATTTGGGACAACTGTGTGTAGAAATATCAATTTATGGTTACTTTCCTAATAGTAACGATGCTTTGTGTAATCAAGCCTGAAGATTAAATCTCACTCCCGGTATTCCAGCTGTTCCTAAATTATCCTGCAGGAGTAAAATACTTTCCTTTAAACTTAATCTGTCCAGTGGTAGAATCAGATTATAGATTCAAAAGAATCTACCAGGTCTTGTGTTATAGTCTAATCAAGAAGCAATTCATTTTTATTGGAGCATGGAAAGGAAAACAAGCGTTACGAAACTTGGCAGCACACAGATCCAGGAACATATCATAAATTTATTTTGGGTGGAGCTTGTAGTGTCCTAACACAATTTGAACTTTTTACCCAGGAGCTTTACAGCAAACATACAGTCATTAATCCTCTCAACTGTTCAGAGTGGTTTCTTTGCTCATATCTCAGACTTCACTTTCATGCTTTAGTCAAACACACTGTCAATAGTGCAGTGACCTCATGATCACACCTCATATAAATGTTCAGAAAGTAAAGTTTACTAAGCCAAAAGCTGTTCAGTGTCACTTTACATGCTTGCAAGCAAAGGTAAACACACTTTAAAAGAAAGTTCCAAGTTCCGAAATTTGTGTCCTGTTGATTAACACACAAAACTAAAAATACAACATATAATAAATATAATAATTATGGGCTACAGTGAGGTTAACTTTCAATAGAGTGAATGGGGCCAATCTGAGTTCTTAGTGTTAGTATTTATGATATAATATTTTGAATGAATTTTAACTTTTAATTTTCTATTTCAGTTTCTCCATTTTATGTGCTTTTTTATTTTTTATCTTTCAATATAGTTATATATAGTTATAGTTTTTATATAGTTCTATTATCTATATTATAGTATATATATATATGTAATATTTATATTCTATATATTTGTTATTTAAAATAAATTTTTATTCCAGGTTTTAATTTAACTTTGTATTTTTAATTATAGTAGTTTGAGTTAGTCATTTTAATTCTTCAGCTTAAAGTTTATTTCTGTTAGTAGCCAATGCAACATTTTTTTTTTTCTTTCTTTGAATTTGTTCTTTGAAAGTTTTTCATCCAATATTTGATTTTATTTCAGCTTAATTTTTTTTTTTGCTGGTAAAGTTGTATCCAATTGTGCAATTTCATCATGACAGCACAAGACTAACCCTAAAACCAATTAACCAGCTTTACAGCTCAAATAATACACAAGTTTTAACAGAAGAATTGCTTTTATAAAATTATAAGCTTCACATTTCTACTTTTAAATCCTCCAAAAATTGGCCCCATTCACTTCTGTTGTAACCTCCTTTTTTTTTAACAAAACAAGGGAGGAAACTAAATTATTTTTTGGAGGTGTTCCACAAATGCTGTTGATTGAGCTTAACTTGTATTGAACCCAGAATACTCATTTAATTACCCACATTCTTGCAAATTCTCACAGCAATTCCACTTTTAGATCTGCTGTCATAATACGTCAAGCAGCTTGCGTTTGAAAGAGAAGGACACACCTATGCACACACCCACCTTCATTGGAGAAAGCTGCTGTAATAACACTTTGCTCAAAGAGCTTTATCAAAAGCCCAGTCTGATTCATGTTTATACAAGTCATGCTACTATCAACACTTGTTCAAGGACCAAATCTTTACCAGAACCAGAACCCCCATCCTCTCCCTTCAGGCTGCATGCTTAGAGGCAGAAGACCTCTTCAAAGGCACGCTCTGAAATAACAAAAGAGTGGGTTGATTAGTTCCCATGTTCGGTCCATCTTCATACATGGCACTGACAGTCCTCATTGTCTTGTTTTTCGGGATGATGAAAGCATTCTTCTGACAATCCCTCGCTGAAAACAAATCCAGACTCTAGCAGCAGTAGCTTATCTGTCTCTGTGCTTGAGATTACACGTTTTTAATGCACTTGTATTTTGATGAGGAGATTGTCAGCTTTTTTCATGCAAAAACATACTGAATTACAGTGCTTTTGTCAAGGATTTGAATTAAAAAAAATGTTGTATTCTGTGGATGCTGTTATGAGATGAGTATAGGAGCAGTTTGTGCTTACTTTTATCTTCAGTGTATTTGACTGTAATCTGTTTATTAGTTAACACACTATAAAGTACTTAATATTTTATGAATTCCTGTTGCAGGATGTGTGAATGTCCTCAATCTTCACATAGTCTAAATATAGTTATTGTGCCCTCGGAAGTAAACATCATCAGCTACACATAATGCTGGCACAGTGACAATGAGGTTTTCAAGTTGTCTGCCATAACTTGCCAAATGCATATCAAACGTTCCAAAATTCCAATGTTTTGCATTGATGTGTTTTCTGTCTTGCTTCCCACAGAGCCAATTTAATTGGATGTGGGGCTGGTTTTTAACTTCAGAAATAAAAAAAAGCTTCTCTGTTCATTTTAACATGTTTAAAGGTCTTGGTAAACAGATGAAAACTGCATTGATGCAATATTAGTTTTAAGTTTAATTATTTGTAGAGACTTTTATTCAGAACAGACTGTCAATTAATTGATGAAGCTATGTATGGTAAAAAAAGAAAAAACACCTGATTCCTTATTCATATGTAAATTCCATTGTACGAAATGTTACTCATTAGAGACTTTTGTGGTTAGTTGCTAGCTGGTTTTGTGACATTTCATTACAAGCATTCTGTTTTAATTAATGTACAGTAGATTTATATCAATCCCTGTATACGGTTGTATTTCACTCTCTATAAGTGGAGCCTGTTGTATTCTCTAGAGGTTTATGCCTACCTTCTTTAATGACCTTACATACCCCAAGGATGACAAGGTTCCTACAAATGAGAGTAACATTTTCAGGGGTGAAGAAGTTGATGTTTTATTCATGACTCATCTCTCTAATTGTGAGGCAGATCGTACTCTGGGAATTTGTTAGAGAAAAATACAACCAGTGACTAAATGTTCATTAAAATAGCTTTAATTTAATTTAATTTCATTTCATTTGTAGAGTGAGACATCTGCATGACATTTCAATATTTTGTTAAGTCAGAGGCAAATTTATAATCCTTGCCTCTTAATACTGGGAATATTTTGGGAGGTGCTATTTTTTAAAATTCCATTCCTTTCTATTAATCTTCTGTTGTGACATCAACCCTCAAAAAACCTGGCCTCAAGTGTATGGCAGAAAGGTCATGAATTTGATAAGCGTGACATGGACATTACATGTAGTGCAGAAAAGTGCGAGGAGGATCTAAAGGGTCATTATGGGAACGTCATAATGTGTCCAGTGAGTAAAAGGATTTCCCAGCTGGTATTTCAGGCAGCGATAAGACAGACAGGACTACATCTGTTATTTTTCCTCCTCCACTTTGCAGAGAATGATTACCTGATGATGCGCTTGTCTACCCTTTACTTCACAAAAACAGGCTGGGAAAGAAATCAGCCCCATTCAGTTTGAAGTCTTCCAGGCCTGAGAGGATTCTCAAGCCAATGAGCGTTCAGCGCAGTAATCAGTCGCTGAAATCTGCTGTCACAAATTGCAAGGAAAACTGTTCCAAAAAATGTCAGATAATTCTGTTCAATTTTGCTTAAAATTAATCAGATCAAGAAATTTTAGGTTGCAATATGCAAAAAAAAAAAAAAAAAAAGAAGACAAAACTAAAACATTCCAAGTTTTCCAGTGAACGTAGATATAAGACATTTCCTCAATAATTCATTAATTCATTGACTGCTTGAGATCCATGAAGTGCTCAAGCTTTGCTTGTATTGCAGTAATCGCCAGCCTCATCTTTGGCCGTGTGTTTTAAGTGTGTCTGAGTAGCAGTGATTAATGGAGGAATGAGACTGTGATCGAATTTTGCGTTTTAACACTCTTCATTTCTCTCTGTTTTGACCTATGTATTCACTGTCCTTTTGCCCTTTTCCAGGAAACATATCCAAGAGCTGTACTGCCAATGGCTGGACAGAAATAAACCCAGTTGTCGTTGCGTATAACTGTGGCTATGACCCCAATATCACAGAGGATGGAAACGTGGTGCGTACGTTTGCATTTTTGCTTTGTTTTGATTTGCACCCAATGCATTCTAATCAATAACAGCATATATTTCCCACAGGTACGAAATAAGCAATCAGTCAAATAAGGATAAGACACTTAGAGCCAGATTTACTAACAGCTTGCGCCAGCGCAAACCCTCTTTTGGTATTTAATAACTACTGTCAGAATTTACTAAAGACAGTGAAAAATTTTAAATGAAAAGGCGTGGACCTTAATGAATATGCATTTGTGGGAGTTTCCGTTTCAGACGCAAAATTTTTCAGAAGGAGGGTATTAATAAATTATGTGACATGATTTATAATGGTGTGCACTAGTCAGTTTACTGGTCGCCATTATTTAATGCCCAAAAAGCATGTCTTAACCCATTCTGCACTTGACTGTGATAGTTGCTAAATGACACTGCTGTTGGTAGACTGCATAAGTCATTATGGAAATTATTATCTGGATGCGTCTGTGTTCTTTAATTAGCACTTTCCACTCACATCGGCACTATTATGGTATTGCAGTCTTAGGCTTATTTGCTCTGTTTAGTTAATTTGGCTCTCAAACCTCAGTTTGCTGAATTAATTTAAGCAATATCACATGAGCAAGAGCATGCTGTTGTTCCATAATAACAGCCTTGCTGATATTCAGACTAAAATTTAAAATTGAGTCACTTACAATTTAGACACAATATTAGCTTATTATTAACATAGCTGTTACAAAGCAGAAGCTGCTCTAATCGGTTGAGTAAATGATTCAATGACTCACTAATAAAGACTGGCTGCATCCGAAATGGCATACTTTCTTTTTGAATATTTAGTTACTTGGCCGTTGTTTAAAAAAGTATGTTCTAAATAGTATCAATGTGTGCAATATCCAGATGTACTACTAGTAATCTAAACATACTACATTTGTCATGTTGTCATTAATAACGCGACATACCAGTATCAGTTGCGTCGCTTTAATTCCATAGACAAATCCTCTCCTGTCGGCTCATGAGATAGTAAATTGTCTATCAGACTCTTTAGAATCTGGTTGGAAATAGTAGGTCACCTGAGCACTTTTTTTTTATAAATATTGTGAATTCGGACATACTGTAGGCATAATTGGATGCAGCCAGTCACTTGTTTAGTTTCTGGATGAATCCGTGTTTTAAACAAATCAGTTGAATGAATCAATAATAGTCTCTTTTCACCACCTACTGGTGTATTCAAGTTACCAGCAGAAACAGTAAGTGAAAATCCAAACCACTAATTCACAGACTGATGCAATGACATGCAATCACAATTGGAGTGATTCAGTTTTAATGGTAAGTGGCTGCAAATTAAACATAAGTAAACTATTCAAAACAAGACTGACCTTGTTGTTCTGATTTCAGTTCTACATATTCATCATTAGCGTGTTGCTGAGTTTAGTTAAGCCAAGTTCACGCTACATGACTTTAAACGTCGGCAAATCGTTGTGCTGTTCAGAATACAGACTTGCTGTCTGTCTTGAAGTCGTTGTGTTGTTCACACTACGTAAATGATCCGCAACAGGTCACACACTACATGAACTGACAACAACTCTGTGTCACCCAACGACTCTACACGTCCCCCAAACCACGTTTTGTCATGAAAACACACGCAAGAAGTTGAATGGGAATGATGCGAAACAACAAGTGAACAGGAGTTGTTTATTTGAAAATGGACGTTGGAAAGAAATTAGTGCTGCAAGCTGTTTGACTGATGATCTGTTCTGAAAGATTTTGCTTCTTTTCTTGTGTCCAAACTTTTCTTAAAGGGGTCATAGCTTCATGCACTTTTACAAGTTGTTTGAACTGAAATGTGTGTTGGCAGTGTGTGTACACAACCACCCTATAATGATAAAAATCCACCCGGTGTTTTTTTATTTTTTTATTTGGTTTGTGGTTTGTTTTAACCTTTCTCAAATCGAGCCGATCTCAGATGCCTGTCTGTGTGACGTCACACAGACAGGCCCCTCCCACAATAGTTTGATTGACAGTAGTGTTTCAGCACAGACTGGACTGGTGTCTTACCTCAGACCCGCCCTGAGTGAGCTGTCATCAGTCCGCCTTTGTTTCACCGCCGGAGCAGATGTAGACAAGAATGACTCCTAACAAGCGATTGAGGTATTCTGTTGTTGGATGTAATAATGAACATAGCAGTCGTCATTTACTCCTGACATCTGAGCCGCTGAACTCGCAGTGGATTTCGTTTGTTTCTGAAGGGAATGCTCCCCCGATCTGCCTAAATGCGTCTATGTTCGCGCAAATCATTCATGATCCAGCCTCATCTACAGAAGAAGTGAGTATAATGTTTTGTAATGAATCTTTGCAAATCGCCTTTCCAAATAATGAGCTAATTAGCAAGTTTCACGATGAATGCGGCTAAAGTAAACAGTCTCTCTGAGAGCAGCTCAGAAGAGAGGGGCGGGGTCAGCAGAGCTCATTAACATTTAAAGGGAAATGCTACAAAAAACGGCTTGATCTGAAAAGAGCTGGTTTGACAAGGTAAAAAGAGTGTTTTACACTACCATTGAGAAATTTTAACCAAACTATGTTACAGACTTTTCATTAAGACCCTAAAGAGTCATATCAACTTGTGGAAAATGGGCATCATATGACCCCTTTAAAGTCATGCTGCTTGCTCTTTTTCTTCCGGTGACCTCAACCCATGCCTTGCTCTCTCGTTGGCTGTAGCTCATCGCGACACCTGACACCACGTGATGTCGAGTCGGCCGACCGGTCCAGATATTTATTTGGTGTCGACGAGGCATCAGCGAGCCTCTTTGATGCATCATTGAGTAGTTCACACATAAAGATTGCCGAGCACTGATCACCCTCCGATTTTCCGATCACAGTCCAACCAGTCAGCGAGCTTGTTGACTTGCAAATCGGGCTTAAATCGGGCTTAAAATCCTGCAGTGTGAACTTGGCTTTAGTGTCGTGTTGTCTGATTTGGTTAAGGGTTTTTTTCTGTTCTCGTTTGCTTGTGTTACCTGTGCCTATTTGTCTCCCTGGTTTCTAATTTAGTTCTACACACCTGTTTCAGTTCTGGTAATCATTCCCGGTGTATTTAAAACCTCTGCAAGTCTCACTTATGTTTGCGTTGGATGTGTAGCAGCCTTGGTTATGTCTCCTGGATAATTAAAGTGTCTTCCTGAAGGTACTCTTGAGCCGTGAGTGTTGATATAAAAGTTACAGTAAGCACTTTTTTCCTCGTAGGGTGAATTCCTGGGCTCTGTGAGAATTGGATACACTATTGGTCACACTGTGTCTCTTATATCCCTCATCATCGCCATCATCATTTTGTGCTTTTTCAGGTAAATCCTCCATACAGCTCAAAACATACAGCTGACTTCTGTTATACCCAGGTAAAAAAGAAATACACTTAAGTTGTATCGATGCACTTATTATATTTTATTATACTGTTCTAAGTGCTTAATAAATGTGTTATTTTGGAACAACTTTAAGTATTTTAAGTGTTCTTTAAGATATGCTTAAGATGAACTTTAAGCTAATTGCTTTACATTTTAATATTTAGTTGTGTTAAAATGGAACAACTTAACAAGTATCAAGTATATTTAGTGTAATTTAATTGTACTTCTTTACATTTTACTTTACAAAAGTAAAACAATTAAAAATTTACTTTACAAAATACACTTTTATACTTCTTGAAGTACAGTTAGAATATATTTTAAGCCTCACTTTAATATTCTTCAAGAAAATCTTCAGTAGCATATCAGCTCATTAGTAATGCATTAGTAGTGCACTATTAGTTTGTTATAAAGCTATTTTTCAGCATTCTAAAATGGCATGTTAAAAAGTACAAAAATCATTCAATTAAAATGACACATGCACTTTCAAATTTTTAAAACTTGATATCTTGTGTACATTACAACAATATATTCCTTGAGTACATTTAAAAAGTACAGCAGCATATATAAACTCTTGACTAAAATAATTATAATAAATGGAAATAAAGATCAGTGAAATGCTATAACAGAACTACTTCATTCAATTTGTAGAACATTTCTGTTATACCTGTATTACTGGAAAGTACACTATGAATATTCCATCACAGAATAAAAATGAATCACAATGCAATTTTCTGCACACACAAAGAAGTTACTGGAAAAAAACAACAAAGCACAGAAGTGAATGAAGTGCATTTTTATTAAACCTGCAAATGGTTCAAGTGGAGGATCACTTTTCTTTGATTACGACTTATTGCATTTCCTTCATCTGAGGGCTTGCAATTCAGACACCGTGGTATTTGAAAAATTCTTCATCACAGGGTCTGTTAAAGGAAAATTCTGTGGTTTTAATGGTGTTTTTGAATATTATATGTATTATAATTTGCATCAATATGCACTAGAATTTCTTTGACCGTTCTCAGTTTACCTTTCAAAGCTTGGACTAAATCCTCGTCAAACTTGACATAAGCGTCTGTTTTTATCCTTTTGTCTGTCGTCACCATACAATATTTTTACATTGAACATAAGGTTAGAAGAGGCCTAACATCTCTACAACTGAAGTGTTGAATCCAAAGTTAGCATGACACTCAGAGTCCCAACCAGGGCCGTCCTTAGCTAACGAGGGGCCCAGTGCGAGGTAGGGAGCGGGGCCCCCCTCGGTCCGTTTGCCGTGGGGCCCGGTGCGACCGCACCAGTTGCACCCCCCTAAGGGCGGCCCTGGTACCAACAGTCACTTTATTAGGAAATATGTCAGCCAGAATTTAACCTTTGAAATTCATTGATATGAGATTAAAACAGTTACCACTCTCTTCTTTGCTCATCTCTCCAATCTGATTTTAAATGGTCTTCTAATGCAACAGCAGCTGATCTGAAAAAGCGACAAAAAACAAACAAAAAAAACAAAAACAAACGGCAGACAAATGCTGATTAGTGATTTGTTTTCTTTTTATCAATGACAGTACAATATACCTGGTTTGGTAATATAATACACTAAAATAATACGATGTTGAAATGCTTGTGGAAAGTACAGTTAATAGCCTATTACAATTAATGCATCATATTATGTCTTTAAAAGTGAAACTAAAATGTATTTGAATTGTATTACAAAATGCCTAGTATTCTTTTACGAGTACAAACAAGTAAAACCAAACAACATATTGATTTTATGTATGCTTATTAATGAGGCATATTTGACAATTTATAATACATTATAAGTTGGTACAATGTAAGAATGCATTTGCATATTTTATAGACTTAGCTATAATGTATTTATGTAGGAGGGAATTCATATACTTTATAAAATATATTCAAATATTTAAAAAAAAATTCAAGACATCTTCCTTTTGAAAAGTAGGCTGAAGCACATGTTCACTACGTTCTTATACAAAGCAAACATAAAATATTATTTAAGTAAGAGTAAACTAGTAGACTAAAATGTCACATACTTATAGTATACTTAAAAAAAATATATTAACATGCAGTTCAGTACATTTTTATAATGCACTTCAAGTAAGCATGTTAGGAGTACAATTGTACTATAAATGTACTATATGAATTTCAAGTATATTTTTAATACATTTAAGAAAGTAGTTCTTTTTCACCTGGGTTGGACAGGACCTTCTCACATGAAAAACAAATCTCAAATATCTCCCAATTGATAGTTTTGTTGTCCTCAGTGAATGCCCACATTTTATGTGATTGATTCAACTGTGATCTAGCAGCTAATCGATGTTCTGCTAAATCATACTGGTGTCAAGGCAGATGACCTTGTTCGAAATGCCTTGTTTTATAGCACATTTAACAAAACAGTGCATTGCGAAAGTGCACCAATTCAGACGTTTGATAGTGTTATGCACTGTTTCCATTATTGCACAACCCTAAAAATGGCTTAGTAGTCTGTAACCTCTAACATGCAGCTTTGCAGTGCACAATTTTCTCAGTAGTAAATTAACCACAGTGGATGTTCCCCTCAGTGACCTCAGAGGTCAAGCCAGATTTCAAGTGTATTGAAAAGCTTCCTCTTTTAGCTTGCATCACACTTAATTAAACAGGAACACAGTTCTTGAGAGTCTCACAGTTCTTGAGTTATATTTAAGTTTTCATACACACAGTATATGAGTTTCCTGTGCCTCTTTGAAAGGCAGAAGACAAGCACAGTAGACAGAATGAGTGTCTCTCCTCTCAACATGAACAGAACATATGAATGAACAACACTGTGTATGCACACTTCCTTGAGCGTTCACGTGTCATGCATGTGATTATAATGCATTGTCTATATAGTATATGCAGAGCCTTTTACGTAGCTTTCAGCACATGGTTTATTGTGTTTCTGCATATCATTTATTATGCTAAAACAACTCACTGTGTCTCTTTCTCTCTTTGCTTCTAAGAAAACTCCACTGCACAAGGAACTACATCCATATTCACCTGTTCATGTCCTTTATAATGAAGGCTGTGGCTGTAATTATGAAGGATATAGTCCTGTATGAGGTGGAGGAACCTGATGACTGCCACTTTGGATCTGTAAGTGTTTTTTAAATAAGGGATAATGTACAGTCAGTGGCTATAATTGTGATAATGATTGGCTGACTGCACATTATATATATATGTGAATGTGTAGTATGAGTGTAATCTGAAAGTAGTACATGTACATTTGTTGTCATTGTCATGTGATATTTACATCTCATCTCCCATGGCCTCATGGGATAGTAAAGTGTTCATTGTACACGCACTTCAGAATCTGGGTGGAAGTGGTCGGTAATTCAGGAATTTTAGCCTACTGTTTTATGAATACTATGAATTCAAACATACTACTCTTTCACATACAGTTTATCTCCTACTTGTAGAAAATTAGGCAAATTTGGACACAACGACTGACTCTTTTAAGTCTTATGTAATTCGCAGTGATTAATGACAGTAGGTGCTAAAGAGTTTCAATTCTGTGGTGGAGATTTCTTTGCAGAATCATGAGTAATATAGTTTTTGCTAGAAATTCTGCAGTTATATATATATATATATTTAATTATAGTTAATTACAGTAAATGGGGGATTGCTTCAAAGCAACCACGCCCCTATCTCAAAGTCCAATGTAGGTCTGTCTTAAATGGTGTTTAGTTATTGTTAAAAATCAATATAAAAAAAATTAATGTGATTTTTACTCCAAACTTAACTGTTGAAAACACAACCACTGACATCTGCAATTGATTAATCAGAATGAAAGTATGCCAGACAGGGGAATTAATCAATATATTAATATATAATTTAATATATAAGTACAGACTACATATTAAAATGTAGGATTCCAGTTATATTTAGGGGTTCAAGCACGCAGTGCTGAAACCCTATTGAAATCGTAGGACGATTGTTTACAGGTGCATCTCAATTAATTAGAATGTGGTGGAAAAGTTCATGTATTTCAGTAATTCAACTCAAATTATGAAACTCACGTATTAAATAAATTCAATGCACACAGACTGAAGTAGTTAAGTCTTTTGTTCTTTTAATTGTGACGATTTGCTCACATTTAACAAAAACCCACCATTCACTATCTCAACAAATTAGAATACTTCATAGGGCCAATAAAAAAACATTTTTAGTGAATTGTTGGACTTCTGGAAATTATGTTCATTTACTGTACATGTATTCAGTACTTGGTAGGGGCTCCTTTTGCTTTTATTACTGCCTCAATTCAGCGTGGCATGAGGTGATCAGTTTGTGGCACTGCTGAGGTGGTATGGAAACCCAGGTTTCTCTGACAGTGGCCTTCAGCTCATCTGCATTTTTTGGTCTCTTGTTTATAATTTTCCTCTTGACAATACCCCATAAATTCTCTATGGGCTTTAGGTCTGGTGAGTTTGCTGGCCAGTCAAGCACACAACACCATGGTCATTTAAACAACTTTTGGCAGTGTGGGCAGGTGCCAAATCTGCTGGAAAATGAAATCAGCATCTTCAAAAGCTGGTCAGCAGAAGGAAGCATGAAGTGCTCCAAAAATTTCTTGGTAAACGGGTGCAGTGACTTTGGTTTTCACAAAACACAATGGACAAACACCAGCAGACGTCACGGCACCCAAATAATCACTGACTTCAGGAACTTCACACTGGACTTCAAGCAGCTTGGACTATGAGCTTCTCCACCCTTCCAGACTCTAGGACCTTGGTTTCCAAAATGAAATACAAAACTTGCTCTCATCTGAAAAGCGGACTTTGGACCACTGGGCAACAGTCCGGTTCTTCTTCTCCTTAGCCCAGGTAATACACCTCTGATGTTGTCTGTGGTTCAGGAGGGGCTTAACAAGAGGAATATGACAACTGTAGCTAAATTCCTTGACACGTCTGTGTGTGGTTCCTTGACCCCAGCCTCAGTCCATTCCGTGTGAAGTTCACTCAAATTCTTGAATCAATTTTGCTTGACAATCCTCATAAGGCTGCGGTTCTCTCGGTTGGTTGTGCATCTTTTTCTTCCACACTTTTTCCTTCCACTCGATTTTCTGTTAACATGCTTGGATACAGCTTTCTGTGAACAGCCAGCTTCTTTGGCAAGGAATGTTTGTGGCTTACCTCATTGTGAAGGGTGTCAATGATTGTCTTCTGGACAAATGTCAGATCAGCAGTCTTCCCCATGAACGTGTAGCCTAGTGAACCAAACTGAGAGGCCATTTTGAAGGCTCAGGAAACCTTTGCAGGTGTTTGATTTGATTAGCTGATTGGCATGTCACCATATTCTAATTGTTGAGATAGTGAATTGGTGGGTTTTTGTAAATGTGAGCCAAAATCATCACAATTAAAAGAACCAAGACTTAAACTACTTCAGTCTGTGTAAATTGAATTTATTTAATACACGAGTTTCACAATTGAGTTGAAGTACTGAAATAAATGAACTTTTCCACGACTTTCTAATTTATTAAGATGCACCTGTATAATATTATTATTATTCTTCTCCTTAAAACTGATAGTGCATACCAAACCGTAAGGCCTAGAGACTTGAAACTTGGCCAAATGATAGAGCTCAATTTGGGGAGAAGTCTCAGCCCAATCGGCCAATAGGGGGCGCTACAGCGATCAAAAATGCAAAAGTGCTAATAACTCCTAATCCGCTTGTCGTAGACTCCAAATTTTTGGAATCCTTGGGTCAAGGCAAATTTATAATGGTCACTCTGATTTTGAGTCTAGGAGGTCTCGTTTTTCCTCAAATTTTAATTATGTCCAAAACCTACTTTTGCGAATTAGACCTAGGTTTTTTGCCCAATCGGAACCAAACCACTGCAGAAATATTCTCTGGACAGTGAATATCAATAAAAAAAAATTATTAAAAAAAAGTTGAAATTTCGACTTACTGTTGCAATGGGACGCCAAAACGTTCGAAAGTCGCGGACCAATTTGACCATAAAGGCTATAACTTGTGAACGAAATGAGATATCTTCACCAAACTTAGTAAACCTGTGTATGAGCTTGATCTTTGGTCAAATAAAAAAAATTGCGCAGCTCTGCCACTTGGGGGCGCTATAAGACAGAAAAAACATAAATATAGCTATAACTACGCAACCGTTGGTCCGATCAACTTGAAAATTGGTATGCAGTGTCTTGTCCAATGTGCCATAAGTGTCTATGAGGACATTTGCGTATCTCAAAAAACATGGCCTCCATTGGCCAATGAAGTTTGAGCACCTCTTAGACAAGGTTAACGGAGGTCAATCGGAACGAAACTCAGTGGGCATGTTCGACTCATGGCCCTAAAGCTCTGTAAGAATTTTGAAAGAAATTGGCCACTAGTTGGCACTAACGAGGTTTTTTGGCTCTGTAATCACGTGTTGTTTCACATATCCACACAATATGCATATAATTTGATAGATCTCCTCATAATGCACAACTTTGCCTCAAGAACCATTGCTGTCAACCAAATAATTCATTAAATATGAACAATTATGTTAAAAACCTACTTTTGCAAACTACTCCTAGGTTTTTCGCTCAATCTCGATAAAACCAATGCAGTAATATTCTCTGGACACTCTAGATCAATAATTATAAAAAAAAAATAATTTTGTTCTTTGGTACTTATAACGGGGTCATTTAGGAAAGGGGTGTGGCCAGATATACCCTAAGGCCTATAAAACCTAAACAAAAACTCAAAACTTTACAAAACGTGGTAGAAATATGTGTCAGATGACTCTTAACAAGCACGCAAAGTTTCATGGAGATTGGACCATAGGTGGCGCTATAACAGTTGAAAAGGCCTCAAAAATTCAATATTTGTATAGAAAATGACCAAGTTGTAGAACATGTTCATATAGTCACACAAACACTAGATCTTCATATCATATATGATAGACCTCCTCATTCTGAACAACTTTACCTCTAGGACCAATGCTGTCAATCAAACTGCTCATTAAATATTCACAAATATGTTAAAAACATACTTTTGCGAACTAGTCCTAGGTTTTCTCGATCAAACCACTGCAGTAATATACTCTGGACTCTCTAGATCAATAATTATCAAAAAAAAAAGAATTTTGTCTTTTGGTTACTTATAACGGGGTCATTTAGAAAAGGGGTGTGGCCAGATATACCCTAAAGCCTATAAAACCTAAACAAAAACTCAAAACATTATGAAACTTGGTGGAAACATGTGTCAGATGACTCTTAACAATTATGCAAAGTTTCATGGAGATCGGACCATAGGTGGCACTATAACAGTTAAAAAGGCCTTAAAAACACAATATTTGTATAAAAAAATGACCTCAAATTGTAGAACATGTTCATATATTCACACATACACTAGATCTTCATATCATATCATAGAACTCCTCATTCTGAACAACTTTGTCTATGGGACTAATGCTGTCAATCAAATTGTTCACTAAATATTCTCAATTACGTTAAAAACCTACTTTTGCGAATTGGTCCTAGGTTTTTCGCTCAATGTCGATCAAACCACAACAGAACAATTCTCTGGACTCCCTAGATCAATAATTATGAAAATAAAGTTGAATTTTGTCCTTTGGTTAGCTATAATGGGGTCATTTAGAAAAGGGGCGTGGCTACATATACCCAAACATATAAAAAGTGCAAATCTCCAGTGCAAAAACTCAAAACTTTACGAAACTTGGTGAAAACATGTGACTGATGACTCTTAACAAGCATGCAAAGTTTCATGATGATCGGACCATAGGTGGCGCTATAAAAGTCATACATGTTAAAAATCATCATATTTCTTTGGTAAATTACCTGCATTTGCCCAAAATGCTATTTTTAGTCATTGATTTAAGTGGTTACAGCCATGTTAACAAAATCTTTTTCCTTATGTGCTTAAATGCCTTAACTGCTTGAACCCCGATAATTGCTGCTTGCAGCTTTATTTACAATTATATTTCCTGGTACCCTGTGAAACATATTAACAGGCAGTTTTACCTGAACTATCCTTTAAAAATTACTTGGTTTAACCTAATGTAGTCAGGTTGATTCAGTGACAAATATTTTTGACTAGAATAAAACCACATAAAGCACATTCTTTACATTATACCTGATAAAAAATATTTTTACACTGTATTTTGGTTGCATTCCACTTTATTACTACTTTCTTAGCTGAATGTAACCACATCAGGTGAATGCAACTGATTTCTTTCCCCTCACAAGAAACAAGCAGCACCATCTCCGCAATTGATACACTGTCGTTAGTAAATTGCTCTAATGTTTTGTCATAAGGTTTGCTCTTTAAATGGTGTTTGGCAAAGTGCTCTTTAATCTCATTTTGTGGCCAGGTGTAGCAGTGTTTGCGCAGTCCTTCAAGATCTTTGAAGAGTTTGTAAATGACCTCCCTCATCCGGATATGGCCAACGTTGTATTTACCCAACATCATGGTCATGTTTGGCTTGTTTAGTGCCATTTTCATGGTTCTTTAAACCATATGCAGTGTTCAAGTTTTAACAATTGTAAAGTGAGGACATTTCGTTAATTAAAGCGAGTCTATTTGGCTAATAAAAAGCTTTGACGGCCTGTGTGTATAAAGGTTTATAAATGTGTTCTCTGTGTGTTTTCCTGTATAAACACTCTTCATCTGGATTTGAGTGTTTTGGGCCGTCTGGACGCAGCTGTCGGCCAACAGAATATGTCACATGTGTCACAACAGGGTGCTCAAATACTCATGATGGCACGGTATCCCCTCTGTAAACACCCTTGCAAGGTCACAAAAACATGTTTGAAATTTAAACGGCCCGTAGATTATTCAGGCTCAGATGTTGTCGTTAATTAAAATGGATTTACTATTTATTAGTGATTGTTTCTTTGAAATCCTTCAAAGATTGTTTAGGGCTGTGTGATTATTGCAATAATTGAAACACTTTTAGGTGATAATTACATGTAGGACATTTCTGAAGTCAACGCACTACAAGAGTGTCAAACATTAACAGACCAGCATACAGCGGTTCTTTATATGTGTTTACACTCTTTTTAATGCCCCTCTTTGGAAGTATTGCACAATGTTTTCTAGTGCCTAGCGCATGCAACACACTAGCGCAAAGGCATTCCCTTTGTTTAAGTACACGGTAAACATGCAAGACCACATTTCCTGTTATAATATACACAAGTGCATAATAGCTCTAAACAAAATCCTCTCTGCATTTTACAGGTGGGCTGCAAGGCTGCCGTGGTTTTCTTCCAGTATGGCGTCATGGCCAGTTTCTTCTGGTTACTGGTGGAGGGTCTGTATCTGCACGCTCTCCTGGCTGTATCCTTCTTCTCTGAGAGGAAGTACTTCTGGTGGTACATTCTCATTGGCTGGGGTGTGTATGTGCTTAGTGGCATTAAGATATATTGCCCCTTGGCCTCATAAGTTTTCATGGCAGGAGAGAAATTCCTGTCAAATGTGAATGACAAATTGATCACTAAAGTCAATAGGACCTTGTGCATGTACACACTCGAGATTTAACAGTTAACCTTTCCATTGACGTCATTGTATCGTGTTGGCAAACGATTCAAAGTCAATGACTATATAATATAGATAGATCTATAGATATAATGATACAATTAGAATTGGCAAATATTGGTTTATGACACGCCTAATGATCATGTAGGCCAATTATATAAGGAATCCCTGGAAACATCCCTTGTGACAGAGACTCTAAAATGTCAACATGTCAAAGCTGTATGTATTCAAATATTGATCTTCATAGTCAGTATGTGTGTTTGTGTTCCAGGAGTTCCAGGTGTCTTCATAACAGTCTGGAGCATCACAAAAGCTTATTTACATGATATTGGGTGAGTAAATGTAACTTTACTTTTCTTTGATGATAAATGACATGCCTTCATGGAGGTCAGTAGTCTATATTTAGAGCAGAACTCATAGGAGGAGACAGTTGAAAATAACTTATGTGGATATTTTCATTTTCATTGCCACGTTTTTCTTATTTATTTCTTTGTTTGTTTTTGCATCCAATATTTATGTGGACTGTTCAAACAGTGAGAGTTCACTTTTTCAGAAGCCTTGGCTCCCAGTCATTTTCTACAAAGGGATTTTAAACAATTATTTAACAAAGAGTTCAAGACATGAACTAAATCAATCAGCTCTGAAAAGAGTCACAACAGGAGTTGATGGGTTTTTCTGCATAGGAACAGTGACTGATTTGCAGATCACTCTTCAGGATTCTTTCCCAGACATTTGACTATTAAGTAGTCCACACAAACAAACGAAAGTTGAAATAATTTCTGATTATTTATATTATTTACCATTACATAACCACCTTTGAGTTCAAAGTAGATCTGTCTCAAACGCTTCATACATTATTGCTTAAAAACATTTCTTCATGCAGAAAAAGGTTGGGAATTGTACTTATGGAACCCATATGTTTTACTTCATTACTGTAGTTTCATTCTATTATTTTCTTTTGATAGATGTTGGGATTTTATTGACGATGATCTGTGGTGGATTATAAAAACCCCTACATTGGTAACAATACTGGTGAGTGACCGTACAGCAGCATCAAATTCTCACAAATATGACAGGTGGTGCATGAATTACTTTAAAACAGTGCCTAATCTGTTGATGCTGTTTTTCTAGATGAACTTTATTCTCTTCATTTGTATCATCCGGATACTTCGTCAGAAAATCAGCTGCCGGGATATTGGGAGAAATGAATCACACCAGTACTCGTGAGTTTTTGTGTTGGACCACAGACATTGCTGTCTTACATGCACAATATACAGTGTGTGAAAAGAATCACCCCCCTTTAAAATAATCACTTTTTATTGCTTTAAAGCCTGAAATGAAGACGGACACAGTTTTTGTTTTATCCGGTTGTATTTACTCAGTCCAGCTTATAACATCCAAGTGAAAGATATAACACCAATATGTCAGAAAAAGAAAAACTTATAAACTCAATCAGGTGTAGCTAATCACCTTCTCAATGGCACACAAGGTCATTTGAACTTTCAACTGCGATCAGCTGTGGTCATAGCTCAGCTTGAAAATAGCTTTCCTGGAGCATTTTCAGTCCTTGGTAGTGCAACTGAATCAAACAATCAACTATGGGTGGCAAGACACTGTCAAAAGATCTCCGGGATAAAGTTGTGGACAGGCACAAGTCAGGAGATGGATCAAAAAAAATTCAAAGGCTTTATCAATGCCTAGACGCACAGTGAAGTCTATTATTAAGAAGTGGAAGGTACAACACAGACCCTCCCTGGATCGGGACGTCGCTCCTAAAAAAACTGGATGAAAGAGCCAGGAGGAAACTGGTCAAAGAGTCTTCCAAAAGGCCTACAGCAACTCTGAAGCAGCTGCAGGAATTTATGACAAAGAGTGGTCATTGTGTGCATGTGACAACAATATCACAAATTCTCCACAAATGTGGCTCGATTAGGACGGTTGCAAGAAAAAAGTCACTCCTCAAGAAAGGCCACATGCAGTCACGACTGAGCTTTGCCAAAACACACCTTTAAGATTCTGAGGCAGATGAGACTAAAAATTAATTTTTTGTTCTCCACACCAAACATGTCTGGCAGCCCATCCACCAATACAAGCGGTGAAGTATCAAATAAACCGGTCCTCCAGTAAAGCATGGAGCTGGTAATATCCTGATCTGGGGTGTTTCTCTGCAGCAGGGACTGGAGCACTTGTCAGGATAGAAGGAAAAATGGATGGGGCAAAATACCATCAAATTCTTGAGAAAAATCTGCTGCCCTCTGCTAGAAAGTTGTCAATGGGAAGAAGGTTTACCTTCCAACATGACAATGACCCAAAGCACACAGCAAAACTGACCACACAGTGGTTGAAGGAGAAAAAGGTGAATGTCCTTGCATGGCCTAGTCAGAGCACAGACTTAAAACCACTGAAAGTAGGAGGAATGACGGACGACTGCGGTCCACCAAACGTCTCACATCCAATTTAACTGAACTTTGAGCCGTTCGCACAAAGAAGAGTGGGCAAATATTTGAAAGTATAGATGTGCAAAGTTAGTAGAGACTACTGACTAAAGGCTGTAATTAAAGCAAAACGTGGTTCAACAAAATACTTACACAAGGGGGTGATCCTTTTTCCAACTCAGTGATTCTGTTTTTTTTCTTACATGTTTTATAGCTTTCACTTGGAAGTATAAGTTGCGCTGAGTAAATACAGCTGGATAAAACAAAAACTGTGTCCGTCTTCATTTCAGACTGCAAAGCAACAAAATGTGATTATTTTAAAGGGGGTGATTCTTTTCTATACCCACTGTAAATACAAACGTATTCCAACATATGCCATTTCTTTTGGTCTACAGGAGACTGGCAAAATCAACTCTACTTTTGATTCCCTTGTTCGGGATAAACTACATAATCTTTGCCTTTATGCCTCATCACATTGAGTCTTATGTGCGTCTGGTATTTGACTTGATCCTGGGGTCTTTTCAGGTAGGCAGCAGGGGACTGAAACATGTTTTTACCCACAGTTGTATTCTTCTATAAGCATTGCTTATCTAGATTGGATTCCCTAAATGCCAATGGAATACTAAGATTGGCCACAGCAATAGACTCACCGTGGGATCTGCCAGCATGCCTCAACCCCAGACATGCCCAGTGATATTTATTCCCTCCATGTTTGTTATGCAGCCAGATGAAAAGGTTGAATGAGGTTATACAAAAATGGCCTTAGTTCACCCAAAAATGTAAATTCTGTCATTTACTCATCCCCATGTTGATCCAAATCTGTGTGAGTTTCTTTCATCTGTTGAGCACAAAAGAAGATATTTTGAAGAATGTTGGTAACCAAACAGTTGTCAGTAGCAATTGACTTTCATAGTACTGAAAAAAATTAAAGACATTCTTCAAAAAAAATCTTCTTTTCTGTGCAACAGAAGAAGGACAGGTTTGGAAAAACATGAGGGTGTGTAAATGATGACAGAATTTTCATTTTTTTCCTACTACCCCTTTAAATTCTTTAAAGACTTACCATCCATCTTTCTCTAAAGTCAAATGAGATTAAATTTAAACATAACCATTGTTTTTGTAGACTTAATGTCATTCATGTTTGATTATTTTATATTTAATATTATCATTTGTTTTAAAATGTGTTTGGACTGAGTTTATCATTTTTTTACATAAAGCTGTTAATTATTTAACTGTGATTGTGACTATAATTCTGCCCTGCGGAAGCTCAAATTGATTGTCCTCTTTATTTTTCTTCAGGGATTTTGTGTTGCTGTCCTGTACTGTTTTCTAAATGGAGAGGTAATAGTATCAGAATTTAATGTTTTTATATCAGAGAGAGAATTGTATTTGCCAGTCAACACATGACTAACTTTGTTTCTCATGATCTGAACCTTATCTAACAAAAATAAAATTTGAGAAAAATAGAGATATTTTACTGACCTCATACACGCACTCTCCAGGTTCAGTCTGAGATCAGACGAAAGTGGAGGCGGTGGCACATGCAGAGATTTCTGGGAGCTGACGCTAAGTACCAGCAGCCCTCGATGGCAAGCAACGGCCTCAACTTCAGCTCGCAAATCACCATGATGACAAAATGCAGCCCCTCCACACGGCGCGCTTCTGCCTGTCAAGATGACTTCTCCACCGTCTGAGTGCTGAGTGATGCTCCGTCTATGTCGAGTCACAGAAACCAATGAGTCTGTGCTCTACCCGCACAGAAAGGCTGTCACCCGGACCACTCCCATCATCTGCAGGTTGCTGCTCTGCCATCATTCCTGTAGGAACTGTGCATCTCACCGCTCAGTAGGAACGTGAGGGAAACCGTGCAGCTCAAGGCTTATAGTGATGGTTTGGCATATGGTGTATCTTCGTAGCCATTCTTTCACACAAATCGATCAGGAGAGAAATATGCAAGTAAAAATTGACTCGTTGATATTTGATTGTGTTTCATCAAACTACTGACTCTGAAAAGCAAGTGACGCTGGCTTTATAAGGATGCGATCAGAGCTCATTTTGTTGCTGAGAAGACTCGTTTGAATCATGGTCGACATCCATTGCCCCATTTTTGTGCACAACAATGCATACGTTAATCTTCAGCATTAGAGTTGGCATCTGTCTGTTGTGTTTTTCTGTTTTCCGTGCCCTCATTATGCTGCTCAAGATTTCTCAGACTCTTAATAATATGTAAAGCTGAATGGTGACCAGGTTTTATTTTTATCTTCTTCCTTATTCCTGGAAAAAAGTAATGTGATTTAGACTGTCTGACATTCTGCTACAATCCTGTTTTTGCATCCTCCTATTCGTGTCATATGCTTGTGTGTCTGTGTACATGTGCACAAACACAAACGTCTCTCATCGAGAGCCATAAAAGCATGCTTACTTGGGCAGCGGAAGCATAGTGCGTCATGCTGTATGTTTTTTAATAAGGGTTTATAGTGTAATTTTATAGTTCTATGTGAAAATTGACATGGGTTGTGTAACTGTGCACTTGTCAACATAAAAACAATTGCAAAATATGCATTTTTATGAGATTGGTCTTTCTAAAGATTTTGAGTCCAAAATCTTTTTAGCTGTCAAAAGTACATGCGTAGTGTTAGTCGTAGTTGCTAGCATGAAAATGCTCTTGCATGTTTGCATGCACAGTTCTTGTACCTCAGTGTGAATAAGATGTACAATTAAGAGAAAATGTGTGTTATTGCTGTATTTTGAAAGTGTATTGTGGATATTGTCAGAAAGTATACAGATAATTTTTATTACATTAGATCTTAGTATCCCTTTTCTATTTATATAAAAGTATTTTTATGCTGGTCAGAGAAAATTTTGATTGTCTATTAAATTATGTATTATTTGTATTCTACATTTAACAGATCATCACCATCACCAGTGTGCAATTAAATTTTTGGTTTTAACAGGTAATTGCTTTCTAAGTTCCATCCATCCATCTTGATTCTGTGTGAAAACTGAACAGATTGTATTAATTCTGGCATTAATTCAGCCACAATAGCAACCGTTTTGTTTTCATATATCGTGGATTTTTCATGAAGTTTAAAAAACAAAACAAAAAAACACAACACATCACTGTTAGGATGACAATCATATATTGTGCAAGAATGATGGAGTGAGAGAAACCAGACAGTGAAAGGTGAAGGAGATCTCATTTTCATTTACCTCCCATCTAAAACACATCCGTCATTCATTTATCTATCAAATCCCTTTTTAAATTATTCTCGTAACACTCTCTCTCTCTTCACCCCTTCGTGTATCTCTTCTTATATTATTTTCAGTGTCTGAATGCCAGTGAGCATGCTGATGCTACACTAGACAGATTAGTCAAACTCAGCATGGTCAAGCGTGGTTTAAAGTTACAGCAGATCTTCAATACATAAACAAAATGATGTTTATAGATGTGAGCAGATGAGCCAACAGGAGGCAGTGACTCCTGAGGATTTCACTGAAATGAATTAAATGACTCCCATGGGAGGAGGGCTGGAAGCTAAGCCTAGATTAACACCATGTTAATTAGGACAATATAAATATTAATTATATAAGCATGCAACCCCTTCTTATGTCCAAAAGCCTCATCTGGTTCACAAATGGAAATTATGTTCAAAGACTGTATGGTATATTATAATTAAATTCCCATAACTCATTATTACCACCATAACATCTTTGTTTGAGAGGCTTATTATTAGATGTCTTTTACTGACAAGTTTTTATAGACTCTGTGATTTATATTTATTTGTGACATAGCTTAGTCAACATCACTGTAAGTTTTACAACCTTCCTCTTACAACATGTTGTTGAGGACTTTTCTGATGTCCAACGGTTCTAATCCTAAATTTATCACTAAATGTGTTACAACAGAGCCAGTGTTATAATCCATTACTTTTTTGTCAGCACACACTGTGCATGATAACAACACCAAAGATAAAGCGAATGACTGCAAAACTAACTGTTAAATTACATATAAAAACCTTGACAGCAGAATGCAGAATTAATATATTGCACAAATAAGATAAAAACATTTTAGGATTTTTGCATGTCTTTAGGGCGTTTAGTTTTTATTATTTTTTATTTTTTTGTATGTTACAGAACTACAGTCTCATACAGAGGTTAAGACAACATGAGTTCAGTCTGTAGATATTTTATAGGACGAATGAATTATCAGTGAGTCCCATGGGACTTCTTGTGTGGGGCATTTACAAAATAACAATAATAATAATAAATATATAATACAATTTTTAATCCTATTAAAGTCAAAAGTGACATAAATTAAATACAGAATTCATAAGGGTTAACTACATAAACATAAATAATGCACTCAGCTGAGATACATTTCAAATCCAGTCCCTTTGTTACATAGTACAGCTCTGCACTGTTTACTGTCGGAGCAGATTTTGATGTTTCAAATATAGGAAAGTGTTTCATGCTCAGTGTTTTCGAGCTGATTATAATTTCTTCCCCATCAAACCCTAAAAACATTAAATTAACCAAAACATACACTCAGTAAACTGACCTCTGCAGAACAAAGGTCAGCTGCACTACACTACAGAACTAAACCCATACTAAACACTACTAGATAGGCCTAAAATTATACTAAATAGCCTAAACTGGTCAGCTGGTTTTAGCTGATCATCCAGCCTGGTCATAGCTGGTCAGTAGGCTGGTTTTAGAGGGGTTTCTACCACTTCTTTAGCTGGTCAGGCTGGGAGACCAGCTAAAATACTTCCAGCTTAAACCAGCTAAGACCAGCCAACCAGCTATAGACCAGCAGGGACTTGTGGACCAAGTCTTGGATAAAGTCTGACACTAATAAACACTTTTGCTTTTTGGTACGACAAACCAGATTTTAATGTTCTGGAGGGACCTGCCAACATCTCAGGCACAGCTGTGAGTGAAACGATGCCGTCGATAAAAGTGTCCAACGAAAAGCCGTGTTCTAGCGACACCGTGTGGCCGCAGTGTGGCGCTGTCTGCGGTGAACCGGTTCACTCCGCTCCGCTGTGGACTCGCTGACCCCGCTGCCATGGGCTCCGACTGCGCAGCGGGCGCCAGGTGCTCAAGGAGACCGTTTGAACACATCCAAAAATGTGTTCTTCCTAAGCGATTATACTGCCATTTGTCACCATAATTTCGCTTCGAAAGCTGCGGATTGTGGTTTTCCCTCGTTTAATCCCGTCCCTGTCGCTTTAATGCTCCAGACAAAACGACCCATATGATTTTCGACCTCCAATCATCATCATCATCATCACTCCCCCGGCCGAGAGTGCGAGTCCTTCTGCATGCGGACATGGCGAAAAAGGACAGATGTCTAAAATGTCTAGAAGAGCGCAGAGCGGATATAAATGACAGCTAATTTCATGAAAACGAAGCATTGAGAAATGCTAAGGAGGGGAGACGGTAGAGAGCACTGAATCACCATGGTAGTAAGACCCTTCTCTGTCTGTTTTTGTTACCTGCATGTCTCTGAACGTTTACTCGATCGGCCTGTAGAGTCTGACAGACATCAGTCACATCTGAAAGATGATGTGCATGTCGTGCAGATGTGCTGATGTCGTGCAGCTTCCACATCTGTCGAGAGCTTCAACAACTTTTTGCTACTTTTTGATAAGATGCTGATGTAATTCATGTTATTATTGAATCATCTGTTCAATTTTCAATATAAACCTTAACTAAATCTACACTTAGAAAAAACGTGCAAAAATTGTACGTTTAGGCGTACAACTGTTTGCCACTGGAGCAGTACCCTTAAAGGAACACCTTTGTGTCTTTTTTACCCCTAAAGCGTGCATATTAGCACCTTAGAGTAGTAATATGTACCGTCCCTAAAGGTAGTAAAATGTACTTTTATGGTACTATTATGAACCCTTTAGTGGTACAGAAGGAACAAAGGTGTCCGTTTCCCCAGTTACAAGCTGTTGTACCCCCTAAAGGTACATTTTCTTTGCACATTTTTTTCTGAGTGTACCTGTCTCAATTCATGACTTTGGAGAATACTGTAACTTAAATGAGAATTGTTATCTGTTTGTAATAATGTTAGTATATATATATATAGTAGAACTAGGACATATAATAATATAATTAAACAAAAGAACAATTTACATTATAAAAGAATAAAAAGAGAATGTTTTATTTAAATAAAGCTATGTTAAAAATAAATATATAATAAAAAAGAAAATATATTATTCAGGATATTTCTCTGTATAATTGGAATGACTATTATATACTGGGAAAGTCTGTGTGGACGTTTAGATCTCGGTAACATGCATATAAAATAGTGTAATATATATATACATTTCCGTGTGCGGGGACAGTCTTTATAAAATATAATAAAGAAGAAGTTTACATTTAGAGAGAAATATCAAGCTTGACATTTGAAAGAAAATACGTTATATAGATGGATAGATAGATAGAAGATACAGTACATACATAACATTTTATGTGTTTTGATAATCTATTTTCAGATATGTTCACTGGTTACCTGTCTGCATAATTGGATTATTATATTATGACAGCTGGACAACCTTTATATAATTTAGAGGAGACTTTGTATATAACATAGAAGATTATATATGAGATGCATTAATATAAAGACTATTTCTTTGTGAGGGACCATCTGTATAAAACATACAAAGGCAGCTTCACAGTCAAAATATCAAGCTTGGCATTTTAAAGAAAACATGTAACAAAAAGTGTATAAGTCACTTTATATAATCTATATAATAATAGTTTATAATATTAGAACTAGAATTTAAAAATAATAATTTGCTTGACAGTTACCGTTTAAATGACAATTAACACCAGCCTGTTGTTTGATTGCAATGTCAATCAATATCTAATATTTAAATTATAAAGTTGATGTGCATCTCAATTCAATCTGATGTTCTGTTGTAGCTCATAGTGGAGAAAACTTCTGAGCATCCATCTGCAGAGCTCTCCCTCGTTGAGGATGTGGCCCTTCACTGCACCTTTTTAATGGACAGGTTGAACAAGCAGCGTCTGTTTCAGCCAGATCTATGTGACATAGACATTGTCCTCCTGCACCACCAGACTTCTTTCCAGGCCCATAAGGGTGTCCTAGCAGCCTACAGCCCCTTCTTCCACTCACTGTTTGCATCGAGTAAGGAGCTGCGGCGCGTGGAACTTTCTCTGGAGACCCTCAAGCCTCAAGGCCTGCAGCAGATCCTCAACTTCATCTACACCTCCAAGCTGCTGGTCTCCAGCTGCAATGCCCAAGATGTGCTCAAGGCTGCCACAGTGCTCCAGATGAGTAACATCGCCACTTCCTGCAATGAACTCATTTCTAGAGGCTTGCTGGAACTCAGTCCCTCTGTGGACCAAACCAAACAGGAAGTCAGCACTCAGAGCTGGAGCAACAGCAACTCGGTGAACTCCAACTTTCACATGGAGATCAAGCAAGAGAAGGACCCGACCTGTGCCAGGATCCATGGAGGGAAAAGTGAAGCAAACCCATGTGCTGTTCAGGTTGGCGATGGGCGTCCAGTGCAAGTAGGTGCTTGTAAAGTAGAAGGGAAGGAAACTGAAAACCTGAAGGACCCTGAAGATCTTGATTCATTTAATAGAGAGCAAATTATTGTAGAGCTGAACCTGAACAACCAAACGCTTAATGTGTCCAAAGGTTTAGAGGGAAACGCGGCAGTTCAGTCGCCCTCAGGACAACAGCTTCCTGGCAAAGGAAGGAGGAGTAATGAGAATGTTGAGGAATCAAGAGATAATGTGGCTTTAGAGGAGGAGGAAGATGAATGTGAGCAAAGTGAAGATGATGATGTGAGACTTGAAGGCACCAGTGAAGAGGAAGGTGAATACACATTACCTGCATTCATGTCTGAAAGACCAGTACGACAAACCCGGGCCTCCAGTGATGCTGTCACGATGGTCTCCAAGAGAAAACGTGTGAGAGGGAGGCAAGAGACAGCTCATGGAGGAAACGGTGAGGAGCATCTGGACCAGGATAGCTTAGAGTTTCAGAGCTTCACCTGTGTGTGGTGCCCCAAGACATTCAACAACCGCTGGCACCTGGAGAAACACATGAACGTGACACATAACCTCATGCATATCTGTGACAAGTGTGGCAAACGCTTCCTAATGGAGAGCGAGCTACTGCTGCATCAGCAGACCGACTGTGAGAAGAGCATACAGGTAGGCTCAAAACGTAATGATATTATAAATTAAGAATGTCATATTTGTATAAAAATATGTTTTTATATTCAAAATGACATTTGAAAACAATTTTTTAAATATGAAGTTGCGTACACTCTTCCTGTAAATGGTATAAATGATTTTCAAAACCATATGAAACCAACATGAATACAAAGAGAAATAATATTTCTGAACTTCAGCTAGATTTTAAAAACATTTTTGGTAACACTTCACAATAAGGTTGCATTTGTTGACATTAGTTAAACACATTAGTTAACACAATGAAACATACTTCTAAAGCCTTTATTAATCTTAGTGATTCCAGCATTTACTAATGCATTATTAAAATGAAGAGTTGTATCTATAACACTTTAGTTTAGGGACCAATTTTCACTATTAACTAGTTGCTTATTAGCATGCCTATTACTAACATATTGGCTGTTTATTAGTACTTATTAGGGTTGTGCCGATAGAGGATTGTATCGTGTATCGATGATAGTCAGAGATATTGCCTTTGACGATAGCAAGACAATTATTATTATTATTATTATCAGGCTAGTAATACTATCTAATTAATATTAGGGCTTATTTGTTGCATTATATTTATTTTTCCGCGTTTTTACAGTATTGCGCGTTTTAACCAATCACACACGATTATGCTGAGTTTATGAATGCAATGACCAATCAGATGCGTTCAGATAAATCGTCGTTGTTCAGCGCGCGCTGACTGAATTCTGACTCGTGAATTCTCTCATCATAAACAACAAGGTGCAGATAGATGTACGTGCGATGCAAGTATAAGAGATTTATTCATCATACAGTGTAGACAGCTTCGCTGATTATAATGGGAGTGTTTTTAAAGTGCATAAACTCGCGCTAGACTGAGCTTGTGATGATGTTCTTTGGTAATGTAATGTTCTTTGCTCGTTTTCTGTAGCTGCTTTTTGAATAACTGAGGAAATGTAAGCATTATAATTAGTAACTTACAATGTTTCTATTAAATTGTTATCATGTTAAATACAAATTCAGTCATATTAAAAATCATTAGGCTGCTTTTAGCCTTACGCTGGAGTTGGTTCACTTTCAGGTGTTGTGCCCAATTCTGACCCCTGCCAGATTATTACCCCCCTAGTATTGTTAGGTTTCGGGTTAAGTGTGAGGGAGGGGCTAGGATTAGGATCAGATAGCGATTTCAACCAGAGGGGTAATCATTTTGCAGGGGGTCGAAAATGGGCACAACACCGCATTGAAACTAAGTAAATAAATAATGAAATAAATTAGCACGATAATATCATGTATCTGCGATCTCACAGGCTGACGATAGGACAATATGAAAATTGATTATAAGCAAATATTCTGCATGACTATTCTATATCTTTAATCCTACCCGATACCTAAATTTAAAGGCACAATATCTAATTTTCGCCGCTAGAGGGCACATATTCAAAATAAACAAAGAGACCAGGCGTGTAGATAAACGCGGGACTGAGTGTGGAATCATGGTCGTCTTCATCCCCACAGCCGATGCAATCCGACGGGACTCGGGCAGAAATCATGTTCATGGATGAGCTAATGATTTATTAACGTAGTAGAATGAAGCAGGGTGAGGCTTAAAGCCGTCAAAGCGAAACGAGGCCGCTGAACGAGCGCGACACACGGCTCGCAAGCAGCGGAGCTTTTATTATGCCACAGTCGACCACTTCCGCTCCTTCCGGTCGTGCGTATGTGGGGTAAAAAAGCAGAGCTGTTTTATCATACTAGATACGTTTGAAACTTTTGTTATAATGCTACTCTGTGCGGTCGTCCAGTGTTAATTTAGTTGACGAATAATTTTCGTCATAATTGTCGTCAACAACATTTTTTAACCGATGAAAATGAGATGATAACAAAATAAAACTCTTTTTGAATAACAAAAACTATGACGAAAAATATATTGACATTTTCGTCAACGAATAAAAACGAGACGAAAATGTTCGGGAGGGACGATTTGGGAAGAGATTCATTCAGAACAAATCTATTGCGTGGTTCTATGGAAGTTAGTTGCGTACATATGAACCGGCGGGACATAAGCTAACATACACTTGCTGCACGTCTCATAAAACGTTAAAAAAATGTCAATATGTGGGAGTAAGGGAAGAGCAGACATATGGATAAATCTGACGACGCTAGAGAGAACTCAATTCGGTGTGGTTTTCTGAGCGCAGCGCACTAGTACTCTTTCGCGTCGCATGAACGGAGAATTACACACACAAGTATGTCAAATTGTCCGTTTTGATGAGTATTCACAAGTTGATTACATCTTAAGTGAGCATAAACAGCAGGGAGAACGTGTATCAGTACATTGCATCCTTTGCTGCTGTGCATTCGGTTTTAAAGGGACAGCAGCCTAATTTAGTTGCTATTGTCCGAGTCATTGATGTTAATCAAGCAACAAAAGAAAGACAGAAAATCATGCACTGCTCTTGACTGAGAAGATTAATCTAAATTTATTTATAGAAATAAATATGTCTGCTTGAAAGAATGAAGAATACGGTAAACAAGTTGCCTGTAAAGAATGCATAATTAGCCTATATAACCATTGGTATTTCATTAAAAAGAAGACCATGTTCTTGTTCTTTATGAGAAGTGGTTTTATTTAATTTTAACATAAAGGCATGTAGTGTGTCACCGCAGTTAAATCAGTGTATCATAATAAAACCTTAATATCAGACCTATATAATGAGTTTGGAAATTTTAGAGAAATGCTTAATAAATGCACTGTAACTAAACCCATTAGGCTTTAGCCGACTAAATTTACTGTAGATTTAGTCGACTAAAATCTTATGATATTTAGTTGACTAAAACTAAAACCAATTCAGATGACTAAAATATGACTAAAACTAAATGGCATTTTAGTCAAAAGACTATGACTAAAACTAAATCAAAATTTGCTGTTTTCTACAAAACAAAACTGGAAATCGAGGGATTATGACGTCATTGGCAGGCGACACAATGACACTATGGACACGGTCCGTGTCACTAGTTAAAATTGCTTATTTCTCTGGATTTAAACATTCTTGGAAACATTTGGGTTAATGTAAGTGCACAAGTCAGCAAAAATATATAACACTGTTCTAGTGGTTTTTGGATATTTTAATAAAAAAATCTTACATATTGTGCCTTTAACCATAAACATTACTGTTAAGACAGAAAATTAGGAGTCAAAGTCATAGTTAAGGGTTTGTTAATAGCAAGAATTGGACCTTAAAATTAAGCGTGACCGTTGTATCTATTAATGTTAGTTAATGGACCTGAGCTAATTAGGGATGCAACGATACAATTTTTTCAGAACCGATCCGATACCAAAAATTCTGAGTATCGGCCAATTCCAATCCGATATCAGCGCAGTTTTTTTTAAAGGGGGCATATGATGCGATTCAAATTTTTCCTTTCTCTTTGGAGTTTTTACAAGCTCTTGGTGCATAAAGAAGAACTGTAAAAGTTGCAAAGACTAAAGTCTCAAACCGAAAGAGATATTCTTTTTATAAAAGTTAAGAGTCAGCCACACCTACCTAAAACGGCTCGTTCTAACACGCCCCCACATGTCTACGTCACGATGTGGGAAGATTTGCATAACGCCGCCCAAATGTTCACGCAAAGAAAGAAAGTGTAATTTTTATTCTCGCTATAGTATTGTTGCTGCCGCCATGTCGTGGAGACGCAAATGTTTCGTTGTGAAAGCGAAACTACATTGTTTGGCCTTCCAAAAGAGGACGTACAGACATGGTTGTATGTATGGGGTGATGCAACACGTAAAAATGTGGTATATGTCATTATAATCAGTAATTATTTCCCCATTGGATGCAACAAATGCCTCATTTTAATGGGTTTTAATGTTTTTGTCACGTCACTCCGGCCGGGACAGGCAATAACAGTATGGTAGGGGCGTAACATTTTCATCACACGCTGGAGGCATTTGGCCAATACCAACGCACTGGATAGCTGGCCAATCACAGCACCCCTCGCTTTTTCCAAAAGAATGAGCTTTGTAAAAATCGACGCGTTTCAGAAAGGCGGGGCATAGAGGAGAAACAATACTGTACAGTATGTGGAAAAATTTTTGAACCTTAAACCGCATAAACAAACAATTTCATTACACCAAATACACAAAATATGTTCTTTTTAGAAACACACCTTTAAATCAATGTAGAATTCTATCTCTGTGGGTTGACCTGATCTCACTCTGTTTCTGTCAGGAACACTATCGTCAAGACTATTGACAATTAGCATACAGTTTGGATTGGCGGTATGGTTCTGTTCTGGGCAAGAACTCCCTGCGCATCCATGCAGCCTAGCATGGATGAGAGCAGGGAGAGCAGCGATAACCCCCCCAGGGTAAACAGAACAGAACTAACATAAATGTATTGCAGATATGGGTTAAAGTTCAATCTTTTTATGTACACATTTTAGAATTAGTATGATTCAAAGGATAATCAGAAGGCTGAACCCTGACTTACAGAGGAGGAGCTGGGGATGGAGGAAGGTAATTAGCTATTGAGCAATGCAAAAAAAACGGCCGATAATACTGAGGGACCTTATATATGAATGCTTAGATAGGTGTCGTATTCCCATAGGTTGATGGGGATCAGCTGAGAGTCAGCTGATGCGAGCTTGACTAACGTGACCTGCCAGAACTAACGCTATGCTAGATGTGTTAAACACAATCTGCTAAATATAGACAACTTAATTTTAATGAAAAATAACAAATGAAAAAATACGTAATCAATCTATGACAAAAATACTATTATAAACTAGGTTAGTGGATAAATCAGCAGCAAAAGTTATTCTAGAAAAATCATGTGTGCACAATAATTTTATAAAAACATAAAACTAAACTAAACATTTAGTGAAACAACATTATTCAGTGGGAAACAAATAAAAGTTAATAAGTGTAGGACTAAATCTGGTAAAATGTTACACATTGCTCTTTGTATTGTTGTAAAATAAATTCATGAAAAACAAGTAGCCTAAAAATATATATATAAAATATATACTATAAAATTAAAAGACATAACATTTAAATGTATAGCACAGTGATGTTGCAGCAACGTATGATTGATAGGACAGAACAAGAAAGGCTATTAATAATCTTTCATTGCGCAAAAGTATAATATGAAAGAGTATGCTTCAATACAGAGCGCACAAAGGTTATGCGCATCCCCGGGCGCAGAATGATGCATTGAGGACAACACGGAGTCACAGAGCGCTAGAATAAAAAGGGAGGAGTATTGCTGCATAGTGTATTATAATCTGTGTGATGGTTTGAGCATTTTCTTTTAACAGTTTTACATCTCAGTTATTGTGTGCTCTTGAAGAGAGTTTCATCGTTTTGACTGTAGTAACCGAATGCGACACGCAGTTTGAATGCTGAATGGAGGATGACACAGCCGCAGCGGAGCGAAGAGTTTACGTGAAACTTGCTTAAAGGGGATAGTTCACCCCAAAATGAAAATTTGATGTTTATATGCTTACCCCCAGGGCATCCAAAATGTAGGTCACTTTGTTTCTTCAGTAGAACACAAACGCAGATTTTTAACACAAACCGTTGCAGTCTGTCAGTTTTATAATGGAGGTGAGAACTGAGCCGGAAGTGGTGGCGAGTCCTCCTGAGCGCGTTCTCAACAGCAGGCGCTTGAGGCGTTTTTTACCTCTGATTCGCAGACTTATAAGTGAATTACTGCCACCTATCTCTCAAACGGACCATTGACACTCCTAATTGAGATTGTAGATAGAGTGTCAATGGTCCGTTTGAGAGATAGGTGGCAGTAATTCACTTATAAGTCTGCGATCCGCCGTAAAAAGAAGAAGAAGACGCGAACGCGCTCAGGACAGTTCGGACATTGTGTGAATCAGAGGTAAAAAACTATATAAATGTTGTTCAGTTTCTTGCACAGACCGATCGGTTCGTGTCTTTACACATCAATGTATCGTCACGAGCCACAGGGTTTAATTTGGTTTTGTTTGTGTATTTATTTTTTTATTCTCAAAGCCGTGATTCCAATTCATCTCCATTATAAAAATCTTCATTTGTGTTCTACTGAAGAAACAAAGTCACCTACATCTTGGATGCCCTGGGGGTAAGCAGATAAACATCACATTTAAATTTTTGGGTGAACTATCCCTTTAAATATTAATCTATACTAGGTCTGCACAATTATGACAAAAATCATAATTATTGATTATTCCCTTAAAATTGTAATTGCAATTATTAATTACAATTATCACAATTTACACTGAATGATGTTTACACCACTGTTTGATGCAACTGCATGCTGTATTTTTATATGAAAATAAACAAGCCGAAAACACTCTAACTGAAAAACCTTTAGTGCTTTTCTATAGTATTAAGCCTCAAATGTCAAATATACATCAAATTGGTTTCTTCTTTAAATGATAAAAAAAGTAAAAATATGAATGGTATTATAATGTTATACTAAAATTAAAACAATGGAAAAACCCTTAAGATAACATGTAGAAAGAAAAAAACATATCTTAAGTGTACAGTATAACATAAGTAGACTTTGAACGATTAATTGCCGTTTTGAACGATTACGTAATTGTGGCATCCATAATTGTAATTGCGATTGAAATTGAAACGGCTTCAGAAACCAACTTTTGAAATACAGTGCACGAAAACTTTATGGTGCTTTATAATGTTTTTGTGCTTTCATGGGGCTTAACAATAACACAGAATAGAATATGCACAATATCGGAATGGGACGAGTCTGTATGCCGTACCCGATCGGAAGAAAATGCCAGTATCGGAGCCGATACCGATCCTGAGTATCGGATCAATGCATCCCTAGAGCTAACATGAACTAACATTGAACAGTTGTGTTTTTATTAACTAACGTCAACAAAGATTAATAAATACTGTAACAAATGTATTGCTTATTGTTAGTTAATGCATTGAATATAGTTAACAAATGGAACCTTATTGTAAAATGCTACCCATTTTTCCTTTTCTTTATTGCAGACACTTTTATTTGTAATTGACCCATACAACTTAATGCAGTGGACATGATTGCATTTGCTTTTACTGGTCTTTATCTCATTTTGTAGTGTCTAATCTGTGGAAAAGCTTTCAGGAAGCTCTGGTCGCTCCATGAGCACAATAAGATTGTTCATGGCTATGCTGAGAAGAAGTACACTTGTGAGATCTGTGAGAAGAAATTCTACACAATGGCTCATGTACGCAAGCACATGGTTGGTGAGTTGTGTTACTGCCATTTTCTCTCTCAAACTTTTACTCATAGTCTTATACTTAGACAGTAAACTTGAATTATCTGACTAATCTGTCTTGTTCTGCACATCTTCAGCCCACACAAAAGAGATGCCATTTACCTGTGAGACATGTGGCAAGTCTTTTAAAAGGAGCATGTCACTGAAGGTCCACTCTCTCCAACATTCAGGAGAGAAGCCTTTCCAGTGTGAGGTATGGTCAAATTAAGCAATAAAGTAGAAGAAGCTGTGACTATTGTCATTATATTATCATTAAAAAAACTATTTAAAATGTACATTAACATTTATTAAAACGATGTTTTTTTTAAATATATATTTTAAGTAAATTCAATAAGTGTCATTCTTTTACTATTAGATATAGTCACTGATGTCAGTAAGTAAACAATAGGGAATAGTAAAGTACAATTTTTCAGAATAATTGCTATCTTGATTTGAACAATTCCGATTCATAAAATCTCAAGAATTATTTTTACTCTATATTTAAAAAATGTATCTGACTACATAGTTTGAGCATTGTTTATTATATATATATATGAGATCTATATATACAGTATATACAGTATTATGAAAAGGTTTTTGCCCCCTTCTGTTTTTTTTATTTTTTGCATATTTTTCACACTTAAAAAATTCAGATCATCAAACAAATTTTAATATTACAAAAAGATAATGCAAGTAAAATGCAAGAAAAAATGCAGTTTTTAAATGATGATTTCTTTTATTAGGGGAAAAAAGCTGTTCAAACCTGCCTGGCACTACGTGAAAAGTAATTGCCCCCTAAATTTAATAATTGGTGGTGCCACGCTTTGCAGCAACAACTGCAAACAATTGTTTGCGATAACTGGCAATGAGTCTATCACATCGCTGTGGAGGAATTTTGGCCCACCTTTCTTTGCAGAATTGTTTTAATTCAGCCACATTGGAGGGTTTTCGAGCATGAATGGACTGTTTAAGCATCTCAATCGGATTTAAATCCGGACTTTGATTTGGCCACTCCAAAACCTTAATTTAGTTTTTCTTGAGCCATTCAAAGGTGGACTTGCTGGTGTGTTTGGGATCATTGTCCTGCTACATAACCCAAGTGCGCTTGAGCTTGAGGTCACAAACTGATGGCCAGACATTCTCCTTCAGGATTTTCTGATAGAGTGCAGAATTCATGGTTCCGTCAATTATGGCAAGTGTCCAGGTCCTGAAGCTGCAAAAGCAGCCCCAGATCATCAACCACTACCACCACTATGTTTGACTGTTGGTATGATGTTCTTTTTATGAAATGCTGTGTTGGTTTTACGCCAGATGTAACGGGACACACACCTTCCAAAAAGTTCAACTTTTGTCTCATCAGTCCACAGAATATTTGCCCAAAAAGTCTTGGGGATAATCAAGATATTTTTGGGCAAATGAGAGACGAGCCTTTGTGTTCTTTTTGGTCAGCAGTGGCTTTTGCCTTGAAACTCTCCCATGGATGCCGTTTTTGCCCAGTCTCTTTCTTATTGTTGAACCATGAACACTGACCTTAATTGAGGCAAGTGAGGCCTGCAGTTCTTTAGATGTTGTTCTGGGTTCTTTTATGACCTCTTGGATGAGTCGTCGTTGTGCTCTTGGAGTAATTTTGGTTGGCTGGCAACTCCTGGGAAGGTTCACCATTGTTCCAAGTTTTCTCAATTTGTGGATAATGGCTCTGACCATGGTTCGCTGGAGTCCCAAAGCCTTAGAAATGGCTTTATAATCCTTTCCAGACTGATACATGTCAACTGTTTTGATTCTCATCTGTTCTTGAATTTCTTTAGATCACACATGATGTGTTGCTCTTTAAGCATGCTTCACTTTGTCAGAAAGGTTCTATTTAAGTGATTTCTTGATTCAACAGGTTTGGCAGTAAACAGGCCTGGGTGTGGCTAGAGAAATTTAACTCAGCTTTCTAAAATAATGTGGTTAATTGCAGTTCTTTCATGATTTAACAGGAGGGGGCAATTAATTTTTCACGTAGGGCCAGGTAGGTTTGGACAGCTTTTTTCCCTTAATAAATGAAATCATCATTTAAAAACTGCATTGTATTTACTTGCATTATCTTTGTGTAATATTTCAAAATTTGTTTGATGATCTGAATCTTTAAAGTGTGACAAACATGCAAAAAAAAAAAAAAAAAAACAGGAAGGGGCAAAAACCTTTTCACACCACTGTATATATATATATATATTATATATATATAATATATATAAACAAGATAGTAGAACAACAAGTAGTTTCTTGACATTATTTCGGTGTATATGTGACCCTGGACCACAAAACCAGTCATAAGGGTACATTTTTTAAAATTGAGATTTATACATCACAAGCTGAATAAATAAGCTTCCATGATGTATGGTTTGTTAGGATATGACAATATTTGGCCGAGATACAACTATTTGAAAACCTGGAATCAGAGGAGTGCAAAAAAAAAATCACAATACTGAGAAAATTGCCTTAAAAGTTGTCCAAATGAAGTTCTTAGCAATGCATATTACTAATCAAAAATTAAGTTTTGATATACTTATGGTAGGAAATTTACAAAATGTCTTCATGGAACATGATTTTTACTTAATATCCTAATGATTTTTGGCATAAAAGAAAAATCGATCATTTTGACCCATGTTTTTTTGGCTATTGCTAAAAATATACCCAAGCGACTTAAGACTGGTTTTGTGGGGGGTCCAGGTAAATAATCTATGTGTGTGTGTGTGTGTGTGTGTGTGTTGTTTAAACGTATATACACAAAAATAACATCAAGAAACAACTTTCTACTGAGCTGTCCTCACTGGCTGCACAATATAACAAGCATAACATTACTAGTGTAGTCTGATTAATTGAAGAAATGTATCTTATGAACTGGTTATTTTTAGAGAATCAAAAATTAAACGAATAGTCGTCCTTTTACAAAATAGGTCAAATAGGTGAGTTTACCAATTTGAATCAGTCTGAAACAGTGCCCACTGTTATTAACAGTATTTTAAAAAATCATGTTAAAATATACTGATATATGAATATAACATAAATAAGAATTTATTAAATCAGAACATCTGTAAACAATAAATTATTTCTGCATAGTGATATAAACAATAACTGGGTGAAGATGGGTTTTTGCATCCAAGCGTTGGATATTTTAGCACAGCTGAATTGACCAATCAGCATCCAGCACCAAAACATTGTGTTTTATAATGTGATTTGCACGGAGCCATCTTTAGAACTTCCGCATAAATATAAGCCAGCTGGTAAGCTTCCAGTTAAGCGTCATTTGATGTTGTGGTATATATAGATACTCTTGAGACGCTCACAGAAACCTCTCCTGCTTTGTTCTTGTCGGAAACAAAAATAATTGCAACACCGTAAATAATGATACATTAACATAAAGTTTCATTTAATAACATATAGTTTTATATGCCGAGCCTGGTAATCCCAGGAGAGCACCTAGACAAGTAATTGTACCTTTAAATGCTGACAACTAAACACTAGCATAACTGTTTAGTTTAACATTCGCTAGCTAGCGATGCTATCTCGTAACATCATAATGGTATTCTTGATAATCAGTAACTTGTCTTCATAGTCATGAACACATTTTTAAACACATAATATTATAAAGCCTTTTTTATTTCTCAACTGTACAGCTGTACAATAAAATTCACTTTAAAGATTCACTTTTCGTTCATGAAAATGATTTGAAAAAATGTGCCAAAAATCTCTTTCCTGGAGGAAAACAAAGACTTTTAAGATGAAATTGACATGAAATTACCATTAGAACCAGTCGATGACAGCAGAGGATCACTCATTAGCTCAGTTGCATTTTCAACTCCCTAGTTTTTTTCACATCTGGCTTTTTGGATTTATTATGACATGACTATTATAACTAATTTTAGTACTTTTACTGTACGGAAGTATAAAGTATAGCAAGTGCAGGAAGTCACAAAGTCTCATGCCATTTAAAAAAGAAATAAATAAGCCCAAATACCAACAGCCTAGAAAGGTAAATTATTTAAATACTTAACTAGTTAGCTACAAATTAAACAAGTAAATTATTAATGGTATAACAATTTAATCATAATGCATTAACTACAAAAACTACAATTTTTAAGTTTTATCTTTAACTGTAGAAGCTGCTAATTGCTGTAGTTTTGTTACTCTGAATTTAGTCAGAATCAATTAATGCACAGCTGTTTTTGACAGCGGTTCGTCAGATGTTTTGTTCCGTCCGTTGCCTTATCACTGTCAGTCATAGCAATGACTCGTGGCACAATGTATCGGATTCACTCACTTAATTTTTTACACTTGCATTTGTCATTCTTGAAACTGTATACGTGGACGTTTGGTCCTCTTAGACAAACAAAACTTTTCTTTAAATTTGTGAATGGATTATGTAGAGAAACCAAGCAAAGGGCGTTCCACTTATAGCACAGTTGATTTTGACAGTTGACCGGAAATGACTGAGCTGGCTTATCGAAAACCAGGAAGTAACTGTGCACGTAGTCAATTGCTGGCCCTGTTTGAAATTTGTCCACTCCTTGTCATTTAGGTCTGCAGTGAACGATTTCAGTATAAGTACCAA
This sequence comes from Sinocyclocheilus anophthalmus, assembly GCA_018155175.1. Taxonomy (NCBI): domain Eukaryota; kingdom Metazoa; phylum Chordata; class Actinopteri; order Cypriniformes; family Cyprinidae; genus Sinocyclocheilus; species Sinocyclocheilus anophthalmus. The sequence goes on along the minus strand of JADLZN010011130.1, from coordinate 159,210 downwards.
CTGCGCTCTCACATGAGCATCCACATCGGACACAAGCAGTTTATGTGTCAGTGGTGTGGGAAGGAGTTCAATATGAAACAGTATTTTGACGAGCACATGAAGACACACACAGGTGAGATGCTCGTACACATATATAGCACTTTGAAATCTTTTATACAGCAAGTCTAAGAGGTCTGCTGTTTTTTTCCTAGGAGAGAAACCATATATATGTGAGATCTGTGGGAAGAGCTTCACAAGTCGTCCCAATATGAAGCGGCACCGGCGTACACACACGGGAGAGAAGCCTTACCCCTGCGAAGCATGTGGCCAGCGGTTCCGCTTCTCCAACATGCTGAAAGCTCACCGAGAGAAGTGTTCCCAGGTCAGGAACCCTCCACTGCTGCGCTCCTCTGCTATAACCAATCAAACGGAAGCTGCTGCAAGCCAAGAACTGCCGGTTGGAATGGAAGCACTGAGGGATATTAACCCACATCTGCATGGTGTAATCTCTTTTCCATCATCTGTGCTCCACTCAGTGGACGGGGGTCTGTCACATTCTCAGTTGCGTTCCCTTACGCCGCTCTACTCCGCTGGAAGGACAGACTCCAGGAACCTGTAACTACTGCTCTGTATTATAATATTGTTTCTTTGTGATGCAGAGATACTTTATATGTAGCAAAGAGTCTGAGATTTCATGTTAGTCTTATTTTGTTTTCACATCATATTCTCTGATACTCATTCTAATATCCCTTCCGTTTCCATATTAAATGTTGACGGAGTCCTCCATGCTATGATAATCCCTAAATAGGCAGTATTAAGTATTAAGTAAAATACTAAAACTATTACCCAGATGTAGAACATTAAATGTAAGACATATATGCTTTTATGTACAGTATATTAACAGAATAATACATGGAAAAAAGCATATTTGGTTTATATAGCTTTGGGTTTGTTTTTATAGGTTTAGATGCTTTATTTTAGGTCAAAGTTTGTCAAAAAGCACTATTCGTGTTTGGGGTGATGACCTGTGATATATATACGTATATGGATATATACAAGACACAGTCTTGGTGGTGAAAATGTTCAGTCAGGAGATTCTGTTTCTGGCACTTTACTGGCTTGTTGGTGTAAGGGGTTTCATAAACATCTGTTTAGCCCTTACATTTTGTGATAGTTTTATCATTTCTGTTTGAAATTTGAAATGTTTTGTTGTATTTGTTCAGATGCACCTTAAAAATCAAAGTGAATTGTTTCTCCAACTTTCTCTAAATTGTGAATGACTATCATTTGTATGTTGTCAACAGCTGGAAATTTGTGAGTCAAGCATACGGCTCATTTGTTTTGTTAAAAAAATTCACATCCTTGAGGGTTTGTGTTTTTGGTGATGCTCAAATTCATGAATGTGTTTAGGCTGAACTTGTAGGTCATAAAAACCACAGCAGCCATTTAACAGGTGAATTAGTAGAGATTGTATTATATTATTAATGAAAAAATCAGTTGTTCTCCACTATTTGGTGTTCATCCACTTCTCACAGTCTCATGCAGACTCTAATGTTTGATCTTCTGAATTAAAAATCTATTTTTTATTGTTTTTAACTGGTCATTTTTGCACTTGAAGACAGGAATCTTATAGTTTCAGATCTGTAAATGTTTTTTACACAGCAATATTTTTGGTATTTTTTTATGAATTGGCTATTACAATCCTATTTTATTGCTGTCTGTGTAATTAAGAATATTTTGGTATATGCACAATATTCCAAAACCTGAGAGGTGTTCGGATCTCTTCATTCCAGAGTGTTTGTGTTCGCAGCGCTAACTGTTTATTATTCATGATGAAAAAGTGATTCTGAAGCTCTATCTAGGACCCATCATGAAAGTCATGATGTCAAGCAGTATCAACATGAAAAAAGATGGCATACGTAATATAAAGTCTTTGTATTGTTTCACCTTTACATTTTTATTTTCATGTGGCTTTGGAAGGTGTATGACAATATTTTTTACCACAGACAATTGTGTTTTGTTGTTTTTGTTTTCATTTTAGTTTGGTCATTGTCTACAGTATATTAGGTTATTGTTCAGTCACTGCCATTTATTTCTCTCTTTTTTTAATGTTAGATCATTGCACTTGGTCATAATTGCAAAATGTTCAATTGTAGTTGTCATCTAAAATAACATATAATAGAATGATAGAAATCAATGTACATGGATATTTAAATAAGTCAAATTATTCAACATCTAATTACCCAAAATGAATAACAAAGCATTCTTATGAAAAAATAGATGGTCTTGTGCTTGTCTCTATCTGCTGAGTTTTGTTGGAACAGCAGCACCAAACACTGCTCTATTACATACCTTAAGATCTATCACAAACTAGATCAACATTAAGCAAGCCAAGTCTGTGACTTTCTTTTTGATTCAATGGAATATGTATTGCTCTTTTATGAAGATGTGGGCAACATTGTTTACTGTGTATTTTGTCAATAGATGACAGCTGTAGATCACATCTTTGTGAGTTTCAAGGTGTTCAGACGTACTCCAAGCACCGTGGCCCCTGCAGCATAACGGATCTCTCTCAGGATCCCATTCCAACAGTTCTCCTCCTCCTCAAACCTGTCAGGCAAATCACGATTTAAATCTCAATTTTCAACTTTATTTTCAAATATACAGTGGGTATAGAAAAGAATCAAAATAATCACATTTTGTTGATTTGCAGCCTGAAATGAAGACGGACACAGTTTTTGTTTTATCCGGCTGTATTTACTCAGTGCAGCTTATAACATCCAAGTGAAAGATGTAACACCAACTTGTCAGAAAAAGAAAAGAAAAGAAAAAAACAATCACTGAGTTGGAAAAAGGATCACCCCCCTCCTAAAAATGACTTGTAAACTCAATCAGGTGTAGTTAATTACCTTCTCAGTGGCACAAAAAAAGCATTTGACTTTGATCAGCTGTGGTCATTTTGATTAGCTCATCATGAAAAGAGCTTTCCTGGAGCATTTCAGTCCTTGGTAGTGCAACTGAAACAAACAACCAGCTATGGGTGGCCAGACACTGTCAAAAGATCTCTGGGATAAAGTTGTGGACAGACACAAGTCGGGAGATGGAGACAAAAACATTTTAAAGGCTTTATCAATGCCTAGAAGCACAGTGAAGTCTATTATTAAGAAGTGGAAGGTACAACACAGACCCTCCCTGGATCAGGACGTCGCTCTAAACTGGATGAAAGAGCAGGAGCAAACTGGTCAGAGAGACTACCAAGAGGCCTACAGCAACTCTGAAACAGCTGCAGGAATTTATGACAAAGAGTGGTCATTGTGTGCATGTGACAACAATATCACAAATTCTCCACAAATGTGGCTTGTATGGGAGGGTTGCAAGAAAAAATTCACTCCTCAAGAAAGGCCACATGCAGTCATGACTGAGCTTTGACAAAATGCTGATGAGACTAAAAATTGAATTATTTGGCCTCAACACCAAACGAAACAGTATGTCTGGTGGAAATCCAATACAGCTCAGCATCCAAATAACAGCATTCCTACTGTAAAGCATGGAGGTGGTAATATCCTTTTATGGGGGTGTTTCTCTGCAGCAGAGACTGGGCACTTGTCGGGATAGAAGGAAAAATGGATGGGGCAAAATACCGACAAATTCTTGAAGAAAATCTGCTGTCCTCTGCCAGAAAGTTGTCAATGAGAAGAAGGTTTACCTTCCAACATGACAATGACCCAAAGCACACAGCAAAACTGACCACACCGTGGTTGAAGGAGAAAAAGGTGAATGTCCTTGCATGGCCTAGTCTGTGCCCAGACTTAAACCCCATTGTAAATCGAGGAATGACTTGAAGTCTGCGGTCTACAAATGCTCTCCATCAAATTTAGCTGAACTTGAGCAGTTCTGCAAAGAAGAGTGGGCAAATTGCAAAGTACAGATGTGCAAAGTTTAGTAGAGACCACTGACTAAAGCTGTAATTAAAGCAAAAGTTGGTAAAAAATACTGACAAAAGTTGGGATCCTTTTTCCAACTCAGTGATTCTGATTTTTTTATGACATGTTGGTGTTATATCTTTCACTGGGATGTTATAAGTTGCACTGAGAAAATACAACTGGATAAAACAAAAACTGTATACATCTTCATTTCAGGCTGCAAAGCAAAAAAGGGGATTATTTTAAAGGGGTGATGTTTTTTTCTATAGCCACTGATAAACCACGTTTCCTTGGCTCAATAAGTTAATTAAAGCGCAGGTCATATAAAGTAGCTATCTATAATGAAAACAATCAAAACAAAAAATTGCATGATAGAAAAAGAATTTTTTTTCCTTTTTTTTTTCCAAAAGAGATAGTTGATCTGAATCGCCTTAACGACCCGTCATATTTTCGACTCTTTGCATGTTAAGGATATGTCATGGGTAAACATTTGCATAATCCGTGTGAAATATACGAACAGAGTCTGACCTGCCCACAATCACTTCCGCTAGTTGGTGTGTTTACATCATGTCGAGAAGACGCCGTGTTCATGGATAACACAGAAATACAATTTGAACCTTTTGTTTTGAACCACAACCTGTGTGTTAATAAAGAATAACAATTTAGTCCCTCAGTAAATTCTCTTTGCCACCATGAAGAATTCTCAGTTACTTTAAAGTGTAAATAAACGGCCAGGAAGTAAGAAAACACACAGTCAAATGTATCCTCAATACTTCAATTTATTCATAGAAAATACAGATATTATATAGGCATATGTCTAGGGGAGTTTCATCCTCTTAACCAATGGGGATATGAATAACATACACGTAGGATTTTTGGCCAAGAACATGTGTTTATATAAAGTGGCCACATGTACAGAAAAACATGGACAGATTAGGAATAGACTTTTGCGAAGAATGCTGAACTGTCTTCATGGTTTCATCACAAACTCCTTTACCCTTGTAGTCATAACATTCATGTCTTTATTGGGCCTTTAAATCAAGAGAAGCTAATGTATACATTTAAGCATGCATACCTTGCATATAATTAAGACATATTTAAAACATAATATCAGGAGAGAGAGATGGATATAGAAGGAGGAATTCAGAGAGAATGCGTTGTATATATAGAATGAGAGAGATGGAGAAAAAGGAGGGGTAAGACATGTCTGGAATCAACAGAAAGACAGAGAGTGTTTTCTAAACACGTGTAAGTACGATTGAGACGTTTGGATAAGTCCCTCATGTTTCTGTGATAATATGTGATGTATACCTAGTGCAGTTTTAGGTTTCCAGGTAAAGCACAATATTACTGTTACTGAAATAGTTCTGATAATTCGCCATGAACACACTATTTCCAAAGAATGTGTCGATTAATGTAGACTGAAGTTGTTTTAATTACTTCGTTTAATAATAAAGAATGTAGCACACAGACTTTATAATCATTGGGAAATTGCTGTTTATTTTGCTGCACCGGCAGCTATAGGGTCAATAGCTCAATAGAGACAAGCAAGTTAGTTAGGCTGGTGCGCCTGTGATACAGCTGTTCTGCGTTCTGATTAAAAATTAAGACAGGGCGTCTTTGGTCTGTCGTTCTTCAAACATTACAGTAGACATACTTTGGTTTACAAACTGTATTGTTTCATCAGTTAGTCACGTTAGCCCTCGGCTAACGTATCAACCATTATTGTTTTAAGTGTTCACAGTTAGCAGCTAATCTTTAGCTGTGGGCACGATTCGCTTGGATTTAAGTGTTTTTGTATTTTATGTCATTATTATAAGAACGGATTGGAGCAATATATTATTTTTTATGTAAAGGTGCTTTGTCGCCAGCTGACCATCAGAGCAGGAGTAGGCTTAGGGAAGGAGGGTTTGCCTTGAAGTTGCGTGAAACGAATCGTCGAAATCATTTGCAAAAAATGAATCTAAGCTTAAAGTACAGGTGCATCTCAATAAAATTAGAATGTTTGGAAAAGTTCATTTATTTCAGTAATAAAACTCAAATTGTGAAACTCGTGTATTAAATTAAATTCAATGCACACAGACTGAAGTAGTTAAGTCTTTTGTTCTTTTAATTGTGATGATTTGGCTCACATTTAACAAAACCCCACCAATTAATTATCTCAACAAATTAGAATATGGGACATGCCATCAGCCTAATCACCTCAAAACACCTGCAAAGGTTTCCGGAGCCTTCAAAATGGTCTCTCATTTTGGTTCACTAGGCTACACAATCATAATCATGGGGAAGACTGCTGATCGGACAGTTGTCCAGAAGACAATCATTGAAACACTTCACAAGGAGGGTAAGCCACAAACATTCATTGCCAAAAAAGCTGGCTGTTCACAGAGTGCTGTATCCAAGCATGTTAACAGAAGTGGAAGGAAAAATTGTGGAAGAAAAAGATGCACAACCAAACGAGAGAACCGCAGCCTTAGGATTGTCAAGCAAAATCGATTCAAGATTTTGAGTGAACTTCACAAGGAATGGAACTGAGTCTGGAGGTCGAGACATCGAGACATCAAGAGCCACCACACACAGGACGTGTCAAGGAATTTGGCTACAGTTGTCGTATTCCTCTTGTTAAAAACACTCCTGAACCACAGACAACGTCATATGTCTTACCTGGGCTAAGGAGAAGAAGAACTGGACTGTTGCCCAGTGGTCCAAAGTCCTCTTTTCAGATGAGAGCAAGTTTTGTATTTCATTTGGAAACCAAGGTCCTAGAGTTTGGAGGAAGGGTGGAGAAGCTCATAGCTCAAGTTGTTTGAAGTCCAGTGTTACGTTTCCACAGTCTGTGATGATTGGGGTGCAATGTCATCTGCTGGTGCCGGTCCATTGTGTTTTTTGAAAACCAACATCACTGCACCCGTTTACCAAGAAATTGTGGAGCACTTCATGCTTCCTTCTGCTGACAGCTTTTTGAAGATGCTGATTTAATTTCCAGCAGGATTTGGCACCTGCCCACACTGCCAAAAGCACCAAAAGTTGGTTAAATGACCATGGTGTTGGTGTGCTTGACTGGCCAGCAAACTCACCAGACCTGAACCCCATAGAGAATCTATGGGGTATTGTCAAGAGGAAAATGAGAAACAAGAGACCAAAAAATGCAGATGAGCTGAAGGCCACTGTCAAAGAAACCTGGGCTTCCATACCACCTCAACAGTGCCACAAACTGATCACCTCCATGCCACGCCGAATTGAGGCAGTAATTAAAGAAAAAGGAGCCCTAACAAGTATTGAGTACATGTACAGTAAATGACCATACTTTCCAGAAGGCCAACAATTCAATAAAATGTTTTTTTTATTGGTCTTATGAAGTATTCTAATTTGTTGAGATAGTGAATTGGTGGGGTTTTGTTAAATCGTGAGCAAAATCATCACAATTAAAAGAACCAAAGACTAAAAACTACTTCAGTCTGTGTGCATTGAATTTATTTATTTAATACACGAGTTTCACAATTGAGTTGAATTACTGAAATAAATGAACTTTTCCACGACATTCTAATTTATTGAGATGCACCTGTATATTCTGAGAAAATTACAATGTTTTCTGACCTTAGATGCATTTAAACCTGTTGTAGAGGACTCCAACACAATATTAGGACACTTTAAAATACCATATGACCTGCTCTTTAAACCAGTTTGAACTGAACATTAATACTCACTTCCAAATGTCGTTCATTTCAGTGGGCTCCAGTTTTTCTGTGGTCTCATTGGGCATCATAGCAAAACCCCCCACAGCGTACAAGCAGCCGCCCAGTTCAATCAGGTTAAGAGAGCTTCTCTCCTGGGGAATCTCCACGAACTCTGACCAGCTAAGCAGGAGACAAACAACTGAGCATCTTCCTTACTTTGAGTTGAGGAGTCTTGAGAAAATATGACAAAACAGTGTGACTTACGTGTTGCTGGCGATGTCATAGATCTCCACACTGTTAGTCAGGCCGTTATCAATGACTCCAGTCACCACATAGATTTTGTTTTTGTGAACAGCTGTGCCGAACAGCGAACGGGCAGTTTTCATGGGTGCCAGATCCTTCCATTCAAACTTAGAGGGGTCATAAACACATACTCTCCTCAGGCATTTCCTATACATCACATTTCATTTAAGTCTGGTTATGAAAACCAAAGACAACCTGGCATAATGTGTTTGCAAACTAGGATAAAATCAGGTTCTTCACTCACTTGCTCTCAGTTTTTCCACCTATCACATAGACCAGTCCTTTGTGTGAAATAATTCAATGTCCATAAACTGCATACGGAAGAGGGTCCGACTCTCCCCATTTGAATGACCTGTGTGAAAATTTATAATTATCAGCATTCAGCCATTTCAGACAACATCCAATTGATCAGGGATTCTGGCTAGGATCGACCAATCTCAAGATCTACCAAAAAGAGGGAAATATGAGAGGGAAACAAATTGTTCTATTTAAGTTGCTTATCAATTTCACACCATAAGGCTTACGGTGAGATATACAAATTATGAAAGACATGATTGTGAGGTATACTTATTAAACAGATAATACATATTTTTTTAAAGTGGCCCATCAAGTAAAATTGATCTGCCTAATGGCTGTATTGAAGTCATTATTTATTGATATGGAACATTAGTTCAGTAAAGTAAGTCAAATGTTGATTCAGTAGTGGCTCTGGCTGATTCGCTTAGTTCATTCACAGTTGAGGATTTGTTGGATTGATTTAATTCGGTAACTCTTGACTATGTCCAAAAGCTAAATGCAGGTCTCCGCAGGCAGCATACAGAGGGAGGAAGGCACCAAGGCACAGCTGACTTCTATGACTGTCACATCCTGTCTACTGAGATACGTTCATCTGATTGATACAGTAGATAAGACTTACAGTAGATAGAAGACATAGATGTATTCTTCACTGCCTGTGATATCCCACAATCTGACCACCAACTGCAACTTTCAGACGGCATTTTATTTTTTAGCTCAAATGTCATGGAATCGTGTTCATTACAGTGCCTCAGATTTCTGTGAAGTCATTGCCTGATAGGGCAGTGAAGCAACAAGTCAGCTGCCCAAGCTTTCGTACTCAGGCTGATTCATTAAATGAACAGACTCATAAGAGTAATTTGTTTGTGAATCAGACTACACAGGTTGCGCTAAACTACGTAATGAAAACAGCTGTGATCTGTAACACATTTATAGTGCATCATATTAAAAAATTGTAAATAAAACTAATGGCACCAAATTTGTTAACCGAGAATTCATGACATGCATGAACGCACCAACATTTTTCAGTTTGAACAAGCTCTGTGAATGTATGTCATATGCTATATCAGGGGTGCCCAAACTCGGTCCTGGAGGGCCGGTGTCCTGCAGAGTTTAGCTCCAAACCCCAATTAGACACACCTGCACCAGCTAATCAAGCTCTTATAGGCATACTAGAAACTTACTAGCAGGTGTGTTGAGGCAAGTTGGAGCTAAACTCTGCAGAACACTAGCCCTCCAGGACAGAGTTTGGGCAGCCCTGTGCTATATGATTGTACTCACTGTCTGTCGTAGACTATAACAGAATCGAGTACACGTTCTCCCTCCTTCAGCTCTTTTCCTCCCATCACATAGATGGAGTTCTCAGCCTCAGCCAGACCAAACAGACAGGGAGGGTCTGGTAGTGAGGGCATCCCCAACCATTCAGAGCTCATGGGATCAAACTATTGGATGAAGCAGAGCTCAGATTAAAAGATAACGGTCCAAAAGCGTTGTTCCTTTCTCAGACAAATGCAATAATTTGATTCCTTCGACACAATCCCTTCCAAGGTTTCACTTGAATTACATGAGGAAAATGTCATGCAGGCAACATTAAAAACATGACACGAGGTTCATAGCTTTATCAGCTGTTCTGAAGCTAAATGGACCCTGAGGGTCATTCTCACAAATGTATTTTTGGAACCAGAGATTCATGATGCTTTGAGTCATTGATTTGTAATGCAAACATATTTAGCAACATTAGCAAGAATTGACTATGCGTTACCTGAAGAAAGTATGAGCTGAACTGCTGTTCTTTGTTCTCCTCATTGAACATCAGACCTCCAGCGACAAAGATCTGATTTTCCTTCGTGACAAGACTGCAGTGGTTTTTAGGGATCTCAGTGGATGAAGACGCCACATAGCACTCGTTTGCGCCAACATCGTATGCTACCGTTCCTGTATCGCTAATCATCAATATAAGATCTGTTTGAAACATTCCAAAACGTGGATTGTCATTTAGGATCCCCGGCAGCAAACCCTCCTCATCCTCATGCTCAGAATCCACCGTCTCGCCTTCCTTCTTGACCCTTTTGACCCTGTGTAGCAGTCCTCTCTGTGCATCCTTGACAATCTGAAGCTCCTTCTTGAGCTCCTGATTCGTCCTGATCAATCGGTGCCCCTCGACTTTCTCTTTAAAGTAACTTGTCGGCATAAGACGGAAATGTACGCAGTGTAGAAGTTGTGGCAGGTCCTTCAATCTCTCGTTCGTGTCATACTCCACCCACTCCATGAGAGATTCAAACACCAACTCTTCTCGTTCCACATTCAGGGAGTCACATGTGATGATTGCAGCCAGCTCACCGGGACCCAACTGATGGATGTCCTGGTCCCGAGTGATGAGGGCATACCGGTCACAGATGAAGTCCCGCGCCTCCATAGCCAAACGCGGACAGTCCAGCAACAGTCCTAATCTAAAGATGGCCAGACAGTTACTGAGAACCAGCTTCTGCTGCAGATATGACACACACATGCTGAAGATTGATGGAATCTGGTACATGTTGGCCACCATGAAAATGTCTTGGACGTTATGCTCAGTCAGGTTGATATCCGAGGTGTATATGTACCTCAGGATCATTCCCATGACCCCAGGTTTGATGTCTTTTAGTACAATCTCCCACTTTTTGCTCTCTTCCAGGTCCGAAAGGAACATGGCTTTGAAGTAAGGGCTGCTAGCGGCTAGCACTAGCCGATGGCAAGGAAACTCTTTGTCTTTGATCTTCAGAACACAGTCCACAAACTTGTTAGCATCCAGGAGATTGCAGAGCCCATCTTGTAGGAGCGTTTGCTGGTACATCCGTGGCTCCGTCACTGGATCCACTGACAAGGAGGCCATCTTGTTATGGTTTAATGTGATATTTCAGTAGGAGGGAGGGGTGCCCTGGTCCTGTCCCACTGCAGAACTGAACTGACTCTATTAACACTGTTACTCTAATAGAGAAATGGCAGAGGATATGACACTTTGGTGTGGCCTCAGCTCCTCAGCTGTCACAAGCTATCAGCTACTGACTGTCCATCTATATATAGAAATGCACAAATGAACCACACTTAGGGCTTGAAATACAAGCTGTCCCTACCTTTCAGGCCAACAGCTGACATGTTGCTCACTGGGACTATTAAGTTTTAGATCTTATGGAGAAGGACAGTAGAGCACCACAAGATGATTGGGAAATGTGAATAACTTAAAAAGAATGATACAGAGAGAAAGAAAAGATGGAAATCAGACCCATTTAAGACTAATTTAAAAATGAGACAAACAGAAATAGAACTGCTTGTTGCTTTGGGAGACAATATCCACCTAGTGGAGCCCTCTAGTGGAGCTACCCAGTATTATGGGATCCTACATCTCTTAGCATCAAATCATAGGCGCAAGCAATGGCAACCTTTGAATTTACAAATTTTTTATTTTTTTTTTACAGGGAGAGACGGGTGAACAGGACATGTCCCAGGCTAGGCTCAAACCTGGGCACTATGAGCGTAATAGTGCTTTATGTTACAGTTCTAATAGAATTCATTACTTTTTTTCATGTGGGGAGGACTGCACATGGCAGGGAGAACAGGAATGGAAAACTTGCATCCCTCACTTGAGACCCATAATATGTTTGAATATGTGCAAATCACTAGGCTATAGCTTGTTTACATTTTCACCCTGAACCAATTAATCACAAACAGATCTATGTTTATGCATTTTCTGTAAGTAGGTATTTAATAAAAATTATTCCAATTTAAAGTGATAAAACTTTCTTAAGGTACACTCTTAAAAAAAATCTAAGTTTTTGTAATGATGACAGAGAAGAAAAAGCTTTTTTGGGGGGGGGGTGGGGGGGGGGGTGTTCCCCAAAGAAATTTCATGTGAAAGTTCTTAAAAGAACAATTTTTTTCTTGGTCTAAAGAACATGTTAATAATCTGAAGAATCTTTTTCAACCTTTTATGTGATGGAAAGGTTCAATGGATAATAAAGTTTCTTCATGGAACCATAAGGCAAAAAAAATCGATTTTTAGAGTATATGAAGACAAAAGAAAATTCTAATTTGCGCTAAAAACCCATGTAAGGTGACAAAAACTCCAAAGGGAGACTGAAAACTAGGAGATATGCAATTATGTGCTGATAACAGCATAGCAGACCTACAGTATTCATCAGTGTATATTTTAAGCCCATTAATCAACTCAAATCTCTTGTGTGCCACTCAAAGCTAGATGTAGGACAAAGCCTAATAGGGGAATGTGTTCACACCATATCATCTGCTAGAGTGTGACACGAGTAACAGAAAAATGTGACTGCACAAAGCTTAATGTGGTGAAGTGACTAAGCTTTGTGTGGTTTAATGGGACTTCATTGTGACTATTGTTTATAAGCAGTTCAGAACTATGTAAAATAAAAGTTTGTTTAATATGTTGGTCCTAACATTTTGCACGTACCTAACGTTTTGCGTCATAATAATGGCTGTAAACCAGGGCTATCATAGTTAACTAAATAAAGTGAAATAAAGTGAAATTAAAACCATGAAAAAGTTGTTACTTGAAATAAAAATAAACATTAAATGAAATACAAAAAACGATTTAAGAAACTTTATTTCAACTAGTTGCCGAGGAAACATTTCTCATTTTCATTGTCTAAACTAATGTACTAAACTAACTAAATTTTAAATGAATAAAAACTAAAAAATAACTCAACTAAAACACTGCTGTAAACATATTAAGAATATTGAGAAGGACTGAAATCAAAGACAACCCTGAAAACATTGTACATTTTCATTTTATTGTTCAATATATTATTTATTCATAAAATATTTGGCAAGCCCATCCTTTCAATAGCTATATCCACTGAAAATATAAATAAAAAATGCACTTGTTGGTTTGTTTGTGCAAGAGTATGTCAGAGAACAGGTTGCATTTGGCTAAAGCAAGTGCACTTCAGAACTATTCACAGTTAAAAACATCTTGTGTTTTTAAAACAGACTTGTGCAAGCAGTGACCATAGTGATGGGACTGCATCGATCTGGCATGAAAGCTCAGGGGCAGAATTAACAAGAGGGACCTCAAGAGCTGGATCAGATTCAATGACCTCTCTGTCCTTTACTCGGCCTTCTGTTTGCTCTCCTCTGGGGGCGGCACTGGTTCCGGATCATCCAGCAGAGCTTGCCTTCTCTCTCTCTCCTTTATCAGCTGCACGCCACAGTAAGTCACAAACAGCACCGAGAGAGTGGACAAGGGGAAGCCTGAAGGAATCACAAGGGTGCTATTACTATGGCGTTTTTGTGCTGTATATTTTGTACTTCATATTTCAATAATTTTGTGTATATGTTATGTATGTATATATATATATATATATATATATACATACACACACACATCATAAATAAGTGACTTATATATGTAAGAAAGACTGCGTATGTAAGAAACTTTGCTAAGTTCTAGGCTACTTTGTTTCTGTATTCATTATATAATGGTTTAAAACAAAACACTTACCTTTAAGAAGCAGTCTCTTAGCAACCAGCTGAGCAAAGTCCAGACTGTTCAGTGCCAGGATGTTGTACAGAATAATTTGCCAGAAGTTAACAGCATTGAACAAGCCCCTGATTCGACGTGACATTGCCTCAGACATAAGATTCCGCTGGAAAAAAATGTATATTACATTTTGGCTGAACTCAGAACTGAATGCTGTTATTTTCATATCAGTGAAATGCATGCTATTCAGTCATGATGTAATATTGAAAGAGAATCAATTGGTAGTGCAATGATTCAAAACCCAAATGCTCAAATTCCTCACAACTGAACGTCTTTGGGATCTTACCTCAATAGTGGAGAACGGTGGCAGAGAAAATAATTTAGCCACCCACAGTTCAAAGTTTAGGCCAAAGCAGTTAAAGAAAGACCAGATGTAAACCAGCTCACAAGGTCCAAGCCACAGAGTTGTGACAGCAAAGGTGCAAATGGTTGCAAGAAGCTCCTTGAAGATGGCATCATGGTTTTCTCCGATATAGTCATATACATATCTTTAACAGAACAGGAGATACGTGTTATAAATCTGAAAAATGTTCCTGAGTATTTGATTGATATAGCAATATATATTAAAATGATACATGTCATGATATACAGATGGGATTGGTTATTTGCTCACTTGCACAACCAGTCATTGATTCCTCTGTCAAAGTGTCTGAAAAAGTCAATGTCAGAAGAAACTGTAAAGAAGTGATCTGGTTACACATACATCAACTGCTTCCAAAAACATACTTTTCCTTTTCTCCATTTCTCTTCTGTTGATGACTATACTTACGTTTCAGCGAACACATAGAGCATTGTGATGCATTTAGGAGGCTGAGGAGGGTCAAGATGGTCCAGTCTGGATACAGTGTTAATGACACCAAACATGACGGCTGATTTCACCCAGTCATACACCAGATTGGAGTACGCCAAGCCAGCTGAAAAAAAAAATCAGACTGTAGTGATAGTAAACAAATTAAATTGTACTTACGAATAATTAGAAACTACTTGTAACATAATTTCTAAACATCTACAGTTTTTTCTAGCTATTTACTGACCCAGAGACCAGTCAGACAGTTGCTTCAAAAGCTTCAAATCGCTAGGGATGGTCAAAATGTACAAGAAATGGAAGAAGACATCCACCACCAAAATAGCCCCAAGGTGCACCAAAGCATGAATGGTGATGTTCCACATCTCTCTTTCTTTACGTGTCAAGTTAGGGTTGTTAGCCTGAGAATATTAGAGGGATCATTAAAGTGCATACCTAACCAGAATGACATTATCAACACTATTACAATTACTTATTCTATTCTATAGATTATGTTCTATAAACTATTACAAGATTCCATAAACTGGGGCCGGTTGCATAAACTGCTTAGACTAGTCTTAAGTTAGTCATCCAATTTGTTTTCTTCAAGACTGGTCATAACTTTTTAAGGTCAGTTACAAAAAGGTAGATGAACCCAGTTTGAATAAGAAAAGTAAGACTGATTCCTCTTGGCTAACTGCTAGTTGGTCAAACTAGTTCTTAAGACACAATCTTAACTTAGTGGCTATGTTTATGCAACTGGCCCCTGGACCTTTAAAATGCTTGTTTTCTTGAGAATAATATTAGGAAGTTATAAGATTCTTGAAGTACAGGACTCACCTGCTCATGGAATCGATCAAAGGTCATGACAGGTCCAAAGAAGAAGAAGGGGAGGTAGAAGTTGTATTTGATCAGATCCATGAAACTGTAGTTACCATCTTTCTTCTCACAGTTCTCTAGGGCAAAGCTCATACAGCGCATAATGGAAAATCCACAGCCTCCGTAGAACAGGACATCTTGGAGATCAAAAGAGCCTGTCACAAAGCCTTCCTGCATCAAAACATACAAATTATCAGAACATCAAAATGACAAAACTAACTGCGTTTGCACATACACATGGGACACTTGAACCACAGGGGGACTTGTGGCTAGACTGTGGGGGAAAATATATTATATAACGGTTATAAAAAAACAACACAAACAATATTCAAACTGCTGTAACGATACACACATTATGAATGTATACTATTAATTCACAACTTCAGGTTTTTAAAATGTTACTGTTTATATGGCACTTTACACAATAAAGTTGGTTTCAAAGCAGCTTCACAGTAGTAAACAGGAAAATAATAGAATCAATGATGCAAACTTGTTCAAATATGAGACAAAAAGCAGCTCTACATAGACAATTAGTGCCATTATTCAGCTCAAGTCAGTTCAGTGTTGATTCAGTTCAATTCAATAACTGTAAATCACAATAGAGGAATACTAATTCACTGGCTATAGACCTTCTCACCTGCCAGGTATTAAGGGGTTCCATTTTGAAAGTTGCCAGGCTGGTAACTCCAGCCACAAAGCAGAGCCACTTTCTCTTGACAAGGGCCACGCTGTAGAGGATGATGCAGTGAGACAGGATGAGAGAGATGTATGTCCATCCCATAGTAATCAGCACAGCCAGAGATCCATACAGCATATAGATCAAAGATCTGTTCTGTGGTTTAGGAAAAAAACACATTTATTTAATCCAGATGCCACATACAACAATATTGAATGGAGTTTTTTGGACTTAAGCAGCAACTGTTTCTAGTGTTAGAAGTGACAAAATAGTCAAGCATTAGCTCAAGTTGTAGCAGTACTAGTATCAAAAAAAATATGTAATGAAAAGTACTTTCAGAGTTACCTTGAATAAGTCTATACCAGTCTTCTTGGAAAGCAGACAGAAACACGAAAGCATGTAACATTTCACACAACACTCAAATTAGATCATTTAACACATGCATTGTTAATATCAAACACTTTTTTTTTTGCTATTATTGATTATTCAGATTCAGTCAATACATAAAATCATGCAATATTCACAAAACACTCACAGAAAATATCAATAGCAAAATATCACTCTTAAATCTTAAATGACTTGATAATTGTGCGTAAGGTGAATAACCCCATACAGTACCTTTGGAGACACCATTGAGCAGATCTTAGCAAAGATCACATGACCAGAGAGGGCGAACAGGATATGGTTGCGGAAAGTGGTAAACCACATTACCCATTCAAAATCTGATGCATCCTGAAGAGACAGAGAGAATCAGTCACAGGAAGCGATTAAAGTCAAGCGAAATAAAGTCATGTATGTAATATACAGTACATCAAATCAAAATGCATTTATAAAGTATGTAGCTATATAAACCACAGTGTGTTTTATTTTTGTAATTTCAAAACTAAAATAAAAATAGAATACAGTAAGACAAAGAAAAAATAGAGTGCAGTAGAAATTATAGAAGAAAAGATATGTGGGGGGAAAAACACACCACAAATACATCTGCTCAAACCTACTGGTCATTCAAAATAGTGAAGGCCTCAAACAAATACATCTAGTGGTGGCTTTTAGACATGTTCACAGAGATAAAGGATCTAATATACTTGCCATTTTTCTGCCAAAGTAGTGCCATCCTGGTTTCACATTCTCCCTAACTGCCTTCCTGTTCACATTCTCTGGAGAAAAAGAAAAAAGTTTCACAAAAGCAGGTGCATTTCAGGCTAAATGATCAAATTGCCACATGACCATGGTCATGTTTCTTTCCTATTTAATATTATAGAAAAAGATGTCAAACTTTGTTTAATCTCTTTAAAAACTACAATATGTGTTGTTGTGTACGCATGCAGTTTTGCAGACAGCTAACCTTGTAATCTATGTATTATTAAAATATGTACAATAGACATCAGATTCACATGATTCACCAGCAAACAGGGTGAGCTCCAGTGCAAAACCTAATAGCATTACATAAGGTAAATTCTGCCAGCCTGCCTATTCAGAGGCTTCTCTGTGATAATCCAGACTCTCAAATATATTTTGAGATTATGAAATGGTCCTGTGAAATCGGACAAATCTGTGTATCATGAATTGCAAAGATAATACAAATCGCATAACAGATCTTATTTGAGAGTCAGGGGTTGCTGAGGGTTATCAATGAAGGACTGGTACATTTAGAGCCCAGTATAAACTGACGTTTGTGTGTACTGTATATACCGAAAAGTAGACATAATCAATATGTGATCTGTAAAAAGGTTGAGGCAGGACAAGGCTGGTTTGCTCCAGTACCAGCTCGGATGTCAATAAGCAAAGCAGTCTGCCCACACAGAAAAAATAATACTACAGTGCTCTGATTTACAATGAACAAAAGCAAATGCACCTTTACTCACTGTATTCTATGGCATTCATGATGGATGTGATTCACATAATTCTGTGATCTTAATGTAGTAAGAAAAAGCGAGAGATAAAAAATAAAGTGTACCACTGGAGGACTCAACGATCCAGCTGCCAGCCCATATGAGTGCAAGAGAGAGGACAGCAGTGTAGATGTACAGCTCAGACTTGGGAAGGGCTGTCTTGATCCCCATGGTTAACCTGAAGAGAAATCTTAACATTAAAATCCTGTTACACTCTTGCTAAAATTAACCATTGACCACTGCCGAAAATAAATGAGATAATGGAAACTGATACAAATTACCTCCACAAGTTTGTCACGGTTGTTTTTGATGTTTGTTATGGAAAATGTTCATAAAACAGTCATTTATTAGGATGTCGAATCGTATTTCGTATAGTATTTGATTAGCTCCGCGCTCAAACTCACTAACGGCCGTTACAGGTCAAACCTCACTCACTCTCACTCCTCAGATATAATTCACCGATTCTCTTCTTTCAGGTACTTTACAAGCAGCTCAAAAGTTACTTTTCGAATTTTAATAAGATATATTTTTGGCGTAGTAATAAAATTGAGCTCTAAAACGGTATAAAAAAATGAAAACAGCTGACGGAGAAGGCGGCGAAATTTTCACCTAATGATATCAGCGGGAAAATATCTGTCCAATCACAGGAGACTTCTGTGACGTGGATATTAATATTAATTACAAATTTGCAGTCGCGTTAAAAAAGCTACTATTTAGAAGATACATATAATAAAGTGCTAGGAATCAAAATTGTATAGTTTTTTCATTTCATTTCATGATTTTTTAAATTATTAACATCATCATTGTGATGATTATTATCCACGGTCACTAGCTGAAACTGCACTGACGGTGTCAAGAAATCAAGCTTTTCTGGCAGAACTAGTTTGCAAAATCCAATTTATAAAGGAGTGGTGATCTGTAATGCTTTAAAACTTTTGTGTAAATGGTACAGCAAAAGCATATTAACTTATGAGCCTTTTAAATGTTAAAACAATTTATTTGCGCAGACCATTACCGTGAAATAACAACATAATGTTTGTTACTGTGTGTGCTGTAAACTATACTGTATTAAATAACGTAGCCTCTCTGCCAAGGGCCAACAGTAAAAGTAAACGCAGTTTTTTTCGATCAGAGATGACACTCCTTACTAATTACAATTGTTGTGAAGTTCACATACAATGATCATCAATAATTAATGCATAAGAAACCAATTATTTTACAAATTATACGCCAACACCAAGACACTGCAGCCTCACAATCCAGTTACAATAGGATTCAGATACAACAAAACTAAAAGGAATTAAACAGCAAAAACTTTCCCACAGAGTTGACACCCAGTCTAACTGTCAGAGGACAAGACTTAAGTGTCTTAAATGGGAGTGCCTCTTTCCACGGCTCCTCAGAAACAGCACAGTCAGCTGCACCGTACAACCTCTTCCTATTTTAGCCTGAGCAGTTGCTCATGGTACAGAGCGCCAGCTGCAGCGCAATGCGATCTGCCACACATCGGGAGATCCTTCGGGAGTATGAAAAACCAAGGACTGAACTCCCAAATGAATTTCATTTTAACATTGAATTAATTAGGAAACCATGCGTGTACCTGCTCAATTAAAATCAGAGTATTTGTGTCGACTAATTAATATAGCCTACGCGCAAAACTGAAGTCTTTTTACATGTAAATGATGCTGCACAGCTCTAAACGCCCACACGTCGCCTCATATACGATCCGTGGGACTCTATCTGTATACAGCACCGTGTACAGTAAGTACAGTAATTCGAAAAGAAGTGCACTTGCTCAGTACTAACCTCGTATGTGCCTTTCACAGCCGCTCAGATGTCTGAAGACAGATGTCAACCCCCACAAAATTGAAAAAAGAAAAGATAAAGGGGGGTGAGTAGGGGCTTCTCCTAATACATCCGTCCCGGTTTCCCAGTGCCGATGGTGCGCTGTGAGAGGCAGCAGTAGCTGGTGTGGATGTTGCGGGGAGGGGTGTAGAGAGTGTATTTATAATCCGGACTGGAACTGCAGAGGGGTGGCACTGGCACCAGAACTGTCTATCAAAAAAGCGCACAAATTCAAGAACCAGCGCTAAATGGTACAGGACAGGTGCATGATGCCCGGTTGCAGAAATGCTTTGTTATCTTCTGGTCTGTGGGGAGATGTACTGTACTGTCCAGAAGCAGTCCCTCGGTGTTAATCCAGCGAAGATGAACTTCAGCCATTAATTGGCATTTTACACTAGCGGCCGAAAAGTTCGGAATGCTTAAGGTTTTTAAATATTTTTTTACTGTATCTTTGATCAAATAAATACAGCCTTGCTGTAAGCATAACAGATTTCTTTCAAAAGCATTCAGATTTTTAACGAGTCCAAACTTTTTTTTCTTTTTTTGTGTGTACATTTTCCAGCTTTGGTCTACAAAAAGGAAACGAAAGCAAGAATCTGTTATAGGTTTAATCTGTCAACTTTTGTTATAAAGATTATGGATAGGGTACTTCTTACAGTGCTTTAAATCAGTTATCATGTTCCCTGACATAAATCAGCAAGTCAATAGCATCAGTAGCCTGTATGAATCTATCATTCTTGGTTCTGTCAAAATTTTGCACATATAGCCTAACGTTAAACCCGAAGTGCTGTCAAATGTTTGGAAAAATTCAAAATAGGTAACAATCACACATTCACATACTTTAAAAAGTTTCTACATGCAGTTTGCACTCATATAATTGCAAAACAATAAATCAATGCTACATGGTTTACCGTATCCCACAAGTTAATCAGTTTACACTTAGCGTAAATAAAATAAAAAATCAAAACATAAAAAGCACTATTTCTAAATATGTGACAATTTATGTTTCATATGTGTGCTCTTACTCAATAGCCTTTATGTTTTGCTCTTCTGTTGAACTGACCGACCGGCACAACATTAAATACAGACCAGATTGTTTGTTGTCTATGTTATTTTTAATTTTTCTTCAGTTTTAAGTGGCAGAAAAAGATTTTACAAAACTGCAACAATATCTTTGAACAGACAATTGAGCCCATGCGATAATATTTAATGCTTCACAGGGAATCCCCTCAACTATTTAAATGTGCAGTATGTAATATTGACAGCTAGCGACTGAAATGGGTCCAAATACTGTACTGCCCACCCCCCCCCCCCCCTCATACAGGACTCTCCAGAGGGTTGTCAGTTAGGACACGCAAGGGAAAGAGCAACGAGCCTTAAGGTGATGATACATGGGGCAACTTTTTGAACAATATTGCTTGGGCACTTTCCTGTTAAGAATGGGCAACAATTTTCTATCTGGATACTTCAGATCGGTCGTGGGCCCCGTGTCTCACCCATCAACATTGCTCAAAAAGTTGTCCCATGTATCCCACCTTTAGAGCTTTTTAGGTGGATGCCGAGTTTTATTTTTTTTTATTTATTTTTAGGTCGGGTAGAATCTGCGACCTCTGACCCCAGTTTTTTTTCTCGCTTGCATGGCTGCCATACGCTGTTTTCCGCTCTCTGGCAACCCGGGTGTCGAAAATTGTAGCGTTCAGATGCAAAAGTCTCTAAGTGCCGTTTGAAATTATCTTCTAAAATGAGCATTTTTATCAGGCTCCTATGTGTAGGTTCAGTAATTTCACTTTAATGGCAATGAATAGTTTCTTTTCTTTCCCATTAAAGTAAAATAACTGAACATAAACATAGGAGCCTGACAAAATAACCAATTTAGAAGAAAATTTTAGACGGCACTTAGAGGCTTTTGCATCTGAACTCTTCAAATAATATTGGGTAAACTGGCAGTTGGGCGGAATCACACAGATCAAAACAAAAACAGCCATTCCGACTAGGAATACACACTTTCAAAGTAGAATAACTGGCCTTGTTTTTCAGAGAAACATGTGAACTTAGCATGTTTCCTTAATATCTGCAATGTGTTATGGTGTTTTTATGCTTTGGCACAGTCAAAAAATTACACACAGCACCTTTAAACCTCACAGGCAGAAATGCGGCCCGCTCTTTGTAATACAAGCACAGGCAAATTGTGATGCCGATGCCGGTTTACATTGTATAATAACTTTTAATTCGCATATTAAAGCTGCTCAATATAGATTTAACAACAGTAGGAAGAAATCAAAACAAAATATAGAGCTACATCCACGAATCTCTAAATCTCACTCTTATTCCTCTCTTATTGTATATTTCCCTTTCATTCTTATGATTACGAAACAGAGCTGAAAACTAAACCAGACCAGAGGTTCGTGCATTTTATTTTGACTTATGATTAAATATCGCAGCTCCACAGTCGAGTTCCTAAAGCGCTGGTGAAGAAATCCGTCAACTTTGTTCGGACTGGCGACTGCGTGCGCCTAGCTGGCCGTGCTTTTATTTTTAATCTGAGGGAGGGGGTTCCCAGAAAATACCTCCTCCTGCTGTTCCTCAGCTCTATCTCGCGAATATCAAACACTCGTCGTCTCCATATTGGAAGCAGACATCAGAAAACACGGAGAAGCAGTTTTTGACGATCGCTTAAACGCACAGATGTCGGCGTCCTCCGCTATAGCTCCAGGAGTTTAACCGCAAGCGTTCAGACATCGCGCGGGTCATTTATTCAGCCTAAATTTGGAGGTTTCGTGGTCAGCTCGCTAACGCTATCTTATATTAGCAATCCAGCCTCCAACTACTTGTTAGCCATTCGGCGCTGTCGCAATTGATTTTTGTTATGCGCATTTGCACGGGCTGATTGATCAAATGTGTGTCCGCGACGCGTATTTTAATGCAACAAAACGCAAAGATTAGTGGTCGGGTGCAGTCCGTTCGCCCACGCTAGCCTTGAGCGACAGCAGTCTGCTGCTGGCTGGAGATCTGCCATTAACTCAACTAACGTTAGCTGTTAGCACAACCTGAAACACGGACACGGCCAGAACTCGCTGGAAAAAGGAGCTAACATCTCGTTTCCATGGACAACACGTCCATAATAACGCAGGTTACGAACCCCAAGGAGGAGGAGATACTCTCGTCAAATGCTGAGAAAGGTGAGAGGTGTTTTTGTGTGTTGAAGTTGCTCACCGTAGCGCGTTTTGTTAGCTTTAACGTTACCCACCATTTTAAACGAGCGGGCTGCGAGCCCCAGTCAAGAAACATTTTAGGCATTGCATTACCGTTGTACTACCAGGAGCGAGAATAGGGCATTTTTTTGGTAACTTTTAATGTGCTTTTTATATGACAGTGTGTTATTGTTGATGCAGAACAATGTGTTTATATAACGGAGTCGCCGTAAAGGCGCAATGTAACGTGAAAGTGCTGGAGACTGAAAGTTTGGGCTCTGTCTCAGTCAGCGTCGGTCGCCCGTGATGTGGAGGGAGAGCAACACAAACATGTTTCTTTCTGTCACCACTGGCAGAAGTGCTCAGGAAGAATTTAGAGTGTTTTAAAGGGCACATGTTTTATTTAGAGCGTTTTTAAGAAGCGGTTCATTTGTTCTTCTTTCAGCCAAGTCAGCAACAGGAATAATTAAGTAGAAATGCTATGTCAGTTGTGTGATGCTTTAGGTTGTCAGGGGGTAAACGAACATTTTCATATATTTTACAGCAAGACACCACAGGTGAATAGGGCACACGTTTTCTGAGATGTCATTTAAATGTTTAAGTGTGCAAATGAGGCAATGTAATTATGTTGGCACTAATTTGCGTAAAAATCCAGAAAATAAATCTGAACACTGGATAAAGCCAGGTTCAAAATTCTTGTTTCATTTTGTTGACATGTCAGAGTTAAAGAATTTTACAGAATGGAGTTTGCATATCTTTTTTTTTATCACTCCATAAATCTGAAAATGCTGTCAACAACAGAATGATAAAAAATAAATTTTCACCATGTTTCTAGGCATTAAGTGTTATATAAATTAGGCAAATGATACAGGAACAAACCTCTGTAAAAATCGTAAGAATATTGATGATAGGAATACAACTGGAAAATTTGGTGAAACTAAAGATTTCTGGCTTAGTGCATGAGAAACAAATTTTGAGAAAGTGGCCTTTAAAGATATGCAATTGAAATCTACTGACCCCCCCCTCCCCCTTTTTTTAAATAAACACCGTAAACACTGTTTCCTTTCCATTAGTCCTTTCAACAAAAAAAAAACTATGAAAACAAAATATCCCAAAAAAATTGGCTAGTGATGAAAAAAAAAAAAATAGAGGTGTGCATATAGTATCTCGCCTTAAATAAAATATAAACATTTTATATGAAGATTGAAAAAAAAGAAAAGAAAAATGAGTTCATATGTCTCTGCTGCAGAGATATGCAGCTGTGAAGGCAGTTTAGCAGGGCTGCCCATCAGAGGATGTCCGGCTCTGACAGCAGACATTTGGATGGAGCGCTTCCAGGGCTTTACCTTTGACCTCTGGGAGGCTGAGTGGAGAAGCTCTTTAACAGCTGCCCTCTCAAAACAGCACAGAATAAAGTTGAACCGTCTAAAATGGTCCTTGTGCTCTTGATAGCCTATTAGGCAACACTTTAAATGCCTTTTGTGACTCACATATACTGCCTTGATCTCATCCAGACCAGGCCTCCCTCTTCAAAGCCATTAATGAGTCTTTCCAACATGTAGATTAATATTAAGCCAGAAGTAATTAAAGCCAGTAGTTTTAGGGTTGTTTTATGGCAGCTGCATCTTCTCATGCCTTCAGCTCTGATGGCATCTGAAGGAGTCCGCCGCAGTGATCAATGTCTCTGGCCCGTTGCCTGACAGGGCTCTTTTTTGCATTCTGTCCACAATTATGTAAAACCCCCCGTACTTCACTGCATTTTATTCCTTTATTTATTTGGAGTGCATATGGAAATAGTTTATATAACAATTAGTTGCTCATTGAGTGCTTTTGTAGTCTATACTTTTACTCTTTATTTGTGGTAAAGGCATTGAAATAAAAACTAGATTACAGACAGATGTGTGTTTATGCTTTTTGTGTGTAGGTCTCTGTTGTGGAATTGCAAAGACGCCCTTGTTGCGACAGGCAAATCAGTAGACCTTGATATCAAGATATGTTTTTACACCTCAAAGCATGATGCTGAACAGGTCAACTCCTACAGTATTCCTGAGTGAAGCCATGCTGCTGTTCTGCCACTTATGAAAAATTATCCACTCTTTTGAAAACAAAATAACACCTCATAATGCATATTTAGAAGCAGAATCTTTCCAGTTGTCTTTTAATTTATGATGCATTTGATAAGGCATTCGATTTCATACTTAATGTGGGTGTAAAGTATTGTAGAGTTTTAGAGAAGAAAAGCATGAGATGTTCGGCTGAAGCTTTGAGATGGCTAAAGGGGCGGGAGAGGAATGCATGGTTCTCATAGGCTGTTCATTTTCTTAGTTCTGCCTCTCCTCCTGCTGCTGCCCCTCCTCTCCTCTTCCCTTTCTCCCTTAAATTTTCCACCTCTCTCACTCAGCTATGCTTCTGAAGTCATCATTGAAGCTTCAGGAATGAGGGAAAATAGCCTCTGTCCCTTAAAATGGTTCTGGAGTTGGCAGCCAATAGTGGAGGGACGAGGGTTTAGGAGCCTAAAGGGGATGGGGTGGGGTTTGTAAGCGAGTGGGGTCTAGTTTCATTATTTTTCCTGCTTGTCACTATTTTTAAAGGGCCTTTACTTGCTGGTGACCTCAGTGTTAACATTTAGAGCCTCCGCTGTGGCGCTGGAATGAAGGCAGATTATTATTAGTGTGTGTGTGTGTGTGTGAATGAGGTGAGGAGAACCATGAGGGTCTTTGATGTCGCCTCATTATGTGCCGTGTATTGGTGTAAAGCCAGCCCATAATCAGTAGTAATAATCTGAATGTTTAATTGATATATCCAGTGACATCCTGCACTGGTAGAATGGGTGTTCGGACGTTCCCACCACCAAGCGTCCTATTAAGTGTTATTGAACTTTGTGTCATATATAAGCTTTGCTGCCTGAAGTGAATGTAACCCAAATCAAACATATTAAAACTGATAATTGATAACCGATATCATGGTCTATATCAATAAATCTGTTCAAAAGTTTGGAGTTAGTAGATTTTTATATACCTTTTTTTTGAAAGAATTAAACATTTTTAATTAGCATGAATGCAATTAAATTGATTAAAAGTGACCGTAAAGACATTTAAAAAAAAAAAAATAAATGCTGTTTTTTTTCTTTATCAAAGAATCCTGGGGAAAAAAATTCACATTAAGCAGCACAACATTTTCAACATTGATAATAAGGATTTTTTCTTGAGCATATTAGAATGATTTCTGAAGGATCACTGGTGGTGCTGAAGACTGCTGAAAATTCATAAAATACATTTAAAGAATATGTTGAATTAGAAAACATTATTTTAAATTGCAATAATATTTCACAATATAACAAATGTTTAAAGAGTTCATTTAGCAGTGTTTTTCAAAATAAAATAAAAAATCTCTATGATTGTCCAGTAACTAGTGTGGTATTATTGTAAATATTTGAAGTTTAATCATTATTCAAATCATTAATGTACAGCAAAAAGTTAACTGATGTAAATGACATGAATTTATTATAAATGACGACCTGAAATAAAAAACAAGCTGCTAACGCACCAGTGTTGCCTCTAATAAAATGCATCCCTAGTGAATTATTATTGCAGTCATGCGTTCAATGTGTTCTCTGTCCGCTTTTTTGTCAGTTTCACTGTCTAACAGCAGTCTGAAGAAGAAGAGGACTCGCAGCATCTTCAGCTCATTGTTCTGCTGCCTGAGAAGTTACGATGCCGAGCCCCCCAACACCCCCAACAACAACAGCAGCCCTCTGCCCCCGCCTGTGGAGGAGAACGGAGCTCCACCAAAGGTGAGACGCCAAAACACCCTCTTCATACGGGGAGTGATTACAGTCAATCAGATGCGTATTGATTCAGAGACTCTATTCAAGGCCTCTGCTTCTTCTGCGTCTCAGCATCATGTGTGCTTTGCTGATGTTAAACAGAAGTCATCACAACTCTCTCTCTCTTTTTCTGTGTAGACTGTATCACATTTGTCTGAGTTGTTATCCATTTGTCTTGTGGTTCAGCACCTCATTTCCTCTCCTGTTTGTTTCCTCTGTCTTCATCTCTCATCATGTCCCAGTGTGACCAGGTTGAGGTCATCCCTATCCCCAGTGTATGTATGATTCCACTCCACTCCACTCCGTGCCGTCTGTCTGTGTGCTCTCGCATGCCGCATGGAGCGCAGCACCACAGTACACTCGAATCGGCTTTTGAAGTGGCTCTGTGGACAGTAATGCACTTTGCCTGATGGATGCTTGCATGCACCGTTTTTTCCACACAGTTTTGGGATAAGGCATTTAGCATGATAAGGCATGTGTTGGCTATGCCCACCCTCCTCCTTTTTAACTATTGGGAGTATGACTATTTCTGATTTGATAATGCAAGTGCTTTCCTACTGTATTCTAATCCATTTAAAGGTGCAGAGCAAAATTTTCAGCATTAGCACCAAAGTGTTTACAGGGCCCAACAGTACATTTTTATATTTAAGCTTACCCTGTCAATATTTTCACTGGCCCATTTTTAGCAATACATTTTTATATTTTTATGAAATATTATAACTATAAATTCAGAATAAAACTTTGAAACAAGCTGAACATTTTACAGCTCTTAATGTAGCGAAATAAATAAAAAAAAACAAATTTTTGTTGGAAAACTTTGCCATACGATGCAAAACATTATTGGTTGGTTCATTGTTTAACATAATGTTACTGATGTTTTGAAGACTTTAAGTATTTTTTGGAGAATTTAACAAAGCTGCCTCATAATTTTCAACAAAAGTTCAAAATTTTGGAGGTCAGTAAGTTAAAAAAAAGAAGAAAAAAAGACATTAATACTTTTATCCTGTAAAGATGCATTAAATTGGTCAAAAATGACATACAGTGTGAAATTATACAAAATATATTTCAATTCTAAATAAATGCTGTTCTTTTGAACTTTCTATTCATTAAAGAATCCTGACAAATTCAGCAGAATAAATTACATTTTAAAGTATATTCAAATAGAAAACAGTTTTCCATAATATTACTGTTTTAACTGTATTTTTGATCAAATAAGCAAGCAGCCTTGGTGAGGATAAGAGACTTCTTTCAAAAACATTTATAAAATCTTACCGAACCTAAACTTTTGAACGGTAGTGTACAAAGATTAGTTTCATTAAAAAAATCTGTCAGCTAGGCCAGCCTTACCTTTTACCTTTTTGGAAATCAACCTACAAATGGCTTCCTTATAGCCTTTTCTTTTATTATGTTATGATATTGATGAATGTACAAAATGACACACTTCTCAATTCAAAAGGCTCATAAATAGGTTTGCCGATTATCTGCGATCTTTAATTGATAATGATTTATTGTGTCTGTTCTGCTGTTAATCTCAGTGGTAGGCTGTTTAAGTCCACTTGGGAAGGTCAGATCTCATGATCAGTCCTTTAATGATTTCGCCATGAGATTTTAGTAGCAATCACTCTATCCACACAATGATGTTTCTGATTTGCTGATCTGTTTGTGTGCTGACTAGGAATTCACGTCGAGCCGAACTGTAAGTGTTCTAGTGTCTTTCTGTGTTCATTCAACATTTTGGACCAGGATCATGACAGCACTCCAGCGGTTCCTCTTAAGCTTGATTCATCCAATTAAAGAGACAGGGATTTAGATTAGATGGACTCGACAGCATACTGCCTCCCTCTATAACAAGATTACCTCCGCTTGTATTGAGACGGTGCAGTGAGGATTAGAGAACTGGATCAAGAGAGGGACTCATTCACCCGCAGCTTATAAATAAAGTGATGGGATTTCATACAGGCAGCCAGTGCTGAAGTCACTCTCTCACTCTCTAACCTTACCCATCCTGCATCTCTGATTAATGTGTGAAAAACCTTTCAATCCCCACACACGGCTGTAATCCTTTCTACTTCCGCTCGGAAAAGCTGGGATGTTGCTGCGTGTGCGTCATCTGTGCAGCTCAGGAAACACACTTCCTAAAATGCCCGAAGCCTTCCCTTACAATTTCCAGAGGAAATGTGTAGATGGTTGGGAATCGTGCTGCTTTTCCCCATCTTTCAGCTCATTTTGCTTGATAACGGTCTAACACATCACGGCTTAACCCCCCCGTTCCTCATTTCTCACTCATTACGCTGAAGTTACTCCATGTTCATCATGTTTACTCTCTCTGTTTTGCATTTTCACAGCCTCCAGAGAAGTACCTCCTCCCTGAGGTTAACATAAATGACTATGGGAAGAAGTGTGTGGTAATAGACTTGGATGAGACTCTGGTGCACAGCTCATTTAAGGTAATTCATAAATGATTGCCTGTTGAAACTAGTTCAGATCTTTTTCAGCTATTTCCCAAACAAAAACAACCAGGGATGGACTACAGATGCAATGTAACTGTGACTTCTATCTGTAATTTGCTCGGTGACACTGACCCACTGTGACCTATTTTGTGTGAGGGATGTATGTGCATGCGGGCAGAGCTTCCTGTGATGCTTAGTGACTGCCCGGTCAGGGCTCATTTGTCTCTGCTGATAGTAGGAGGAGCGTTGAAGAGCAACACTAATTGTGAAACTCAGTATTGAGCTTTTCAGCATTTTGATCTGTGAATGAAACTCAGACATTTAGTGTGGGGCAGGGTTATGTAGTTAAATAAAACTGAAACTAAAATTAAAACCATTAAAATTTGTTAATTGAAATAAAATTGAATAAACAAACTTTCATTTCAGCTTGTTGCCAAGGGAGAATTTCTCATTTTAATGAACTTCATACCTAAAATTTAAACAGAAATAACATTTAAGAAAAACTATATAGACATAAAAAACAAGAACTATTAAAAATGACAAACCCACAACAAAATTACTAAAGCATTAACTAAAATTAAAATGAAAACAAACTATAAAAGTAAAAACTGAATCAAAATATCAATAAAACTATAATAGTATCTGAGTGATACTAAAATAACACTGGTATGGGGTAGTTTGTTTATAAATGAGTTTCAACCCTTTAGCCTATTGTATCATATTTAATACACAAAATATTAAGGCCTCTAAATTATCAACATGATCAGAACTTTACTGAAAAAACAGTTTGAAAAAATCTTTGGTCATCTGATTGAAATAGTTCTTTTTTTTTTGTAGCATGTAAAAGGCATTTAAGTATCATTCTAAAAAATATCCCACTTCAGGTCATGTTAAGCGTGTCTTTTTGCTTTTAAATCTTTTATGATTTTTATAAAGTAAACTAACTTTTTTTATTGTTGGTAATATTTCAAGATGAACACTTAAGTGAACTGAAACAACTTATGTTTACCTAATTGTCCGTATATTTTTGTTTTGTTAAAATGTGAGTAACTGTAATATATTTTGGGCCTCCAAATAAACAGAAAGTCCATGAGTCATAGTATGAGCCATAAAAGCCTGATATACCAAATATGATACTGGAAAATTTATTTTATTTTATTTTTTTTGTCTTGAAGCTCAAACTGTTCAATTAAAAAAAATAAAAAAGAAGATTTTTCTGACTATTTCACATGTCAGGATTTGTTGGCTACATTTGCCTTGAAGTCCATTGATTTCAGTCATGCTAAGGACAAATGTTTGAAGTGTGCAGTTCTCAAAATTCCCTCACACTGGATTATTAATATTTGATTAGGCAGGTTTGTGTTGAAAGAGCACGGACGCCCTCTGCTGTTTATCACTGCACTTTCATTTAGCTAATTCAAAATATAACTAAATAGAGCTTATCAGTCAACATGTTTATCAGCTGTTGTTAGTTTATGTAATATTTTAAGATAGTAGAAGTGACTAAAAAGCTCACTGGAGGATTTATTTTAATTAGAAGACAAAGCATGAGAGAAGCTATGATTCACAGAAATTGCATGTTAGCAACTGTCATGTATAAGTTGTTTGGAATAATGTTTAATAGTTACTGTCATTAAAACATGAGTATGCAAGAAGATAAGTGTTTAGTCTTCAATTTAATACATACTTTATTGAAAGGATATTTCAGAAAGCATGTGAAAGTTTGGGTGGGTTTAGTTGTGTCGTTTCCTTTACATTTGTCTCCCATCTGAAGCTGTGTCATAACTCGTCTGTGTTGCATTTGTTTCTTTCTCACAGCCCATTAGCAACGCTGATTTCATCGTCCCAGTGGAGATCGACGGCACAGTGCATCAGGTACAGTACTGATGGAAACATGCACAGGTTTCATATTACACTGACATCAGATTGCTGAAGATGTATATGTTTGAGCAATTATAAATGCTCTAGTGTATTCTGTAGCAGTTATGAAGCCATTGATGGGTTTTATGTCAGTGTCAGCTTCATTAGATGGAGTGCTGAACATGGCTGATTGGCTGTTCCCTTGTTCAAGTAATCCAGGATAGGCTGTCTGTCCTGGGAGGCCTATTCATGATTACTTGCACTAGGTGGCAGCCGTTTGTCTTCATGGAGCTGAAGCAGATCATCTGTGCTTGATTTGTGCCTGCTTAATGTTTTGACATTCAGATTGAAGAACAGCATGACTTGTATTATTATATTATATTTTATAGTGTATTATTTTATAAAGATCTACTATTATTGTAATGTTTTATTTTATGGAGATTTATAAAGATGATAAAGATTGTTCATTATTTAAATTAAATGGATGTGTATCACAATATTATATATTTTTGTAAATTGTATACTTATGTATTAATGAATCTTTATATACTTCGATAATATCTTAGAATGTATTGTTTACACAAAAAAAGGTTTTACTATTGTCCTATGTATTTATACAATTTTTATATTTGTAGTGTGTCTTGTTTAAAGATTTTACTATCATGTTTTATATTATAAAGATTTATAAGAAGTATATTTAATAAGTCCTTACCAGTTTAATTGCAAATTTATTTTAATTAAATTACATAAATGGCTCCGTTTTCACAAGTTTTTGTATTATTTTGTTTGTACATTTGTAACATTTAGCCAATAAATGTGTTAGCATTTAATTTGACTTCAATTTTTTAGTATTGTAGATTGTTATTAAATTTTTATTATGAGTTATTAGTGAACATTTACTATCAATTAACATGGACTAACTGGCGCTGTCATCACGGGTTATTGTATTATATATTATATTTTATATAATACTTTTTTAATAACTTTTTATATTATTATTATATGCATTGAGCACTTTATCATTTAAACTGACTCAAATGGCTCTGTGTATCACAATATCTCCCCTCGTAGGTGTATGTGCTCAAAAGACCTCACGTTGACGAGTTCCTGCAGAAAATGGGCGAGCTGTTTGAATGTGTGCTTTTCACAGCCAGTCTAGCCAAGGTTTGTCCACCACACTATGACACTGACTCATTGAATGCTGACAAACATGTCAAAAGACTCAGCGTCTCGTAACTCAAAACCTCACCAGCTGAAACAGTCTAAATGTTAATTAAGGGAGAAAATACTGTGATACACCCCTGCTGGGTGATTCAAGGCCTGTTGGGTGGGTGTTGACTCATACCTGCTCTGCTAATATCTGACCCCCCCCCTCTCTGTCTCTGTGTGGCCTGCGTTTGTTTTAGCCGCTAATGCATGGGTAAGTGTCTCTATGGCAACTGTGACTCTTCCAGAATGCGTGCCATGTACCAGTAGTTGCAGTCGCTGCTGCCTTCACCTTTGAAAGCTCACATTGTTTGAGTTTGGCCGCTTTTACGATACGCTGTGAAGTTTCATTTGTCGCTGTATCTGTAGCCGATGTCTCCGATGTGTTTTGTTCTTCTCATACCTGTTAGTGACACAATAGCTGTTGAGAATGTATGCGGCCCATTGTAGTTTAGATCACGTGTCTTGGTTGCTTCCGTGTCTTATATCGAGAACATAATGGCTCGTTGGCTTTAATAGCAAGCTTTCTTATTGACAGGCACATATCTGACTATGGTTTGTAGGTTTCCTTGCAGTCCTCATTGTAGACATTTTCATTTGCATAGACATGGAAATAGTGTTACGTTGCTCTAGCAGCTTGCTTTTTTCTCTGTTTTGTATTTGTTGCAGGGAGCAGCTGTATGATTCTACAGTGACTCGCCTGTTAAGCAGTTTGAAGATCCTCCTTGAACATTTTTGTAAGTGTCTGTTGTATCTGTGTGTGCTTCAGTATGCTGACCCGGTGGCTGATCTGCTGGACCAGTGGGGTGTGTTTCGGGTGCGACTCTTCCGGGAATCCTGCGTTTTCCACAGAGGGAACTACGTCAAAGACCTTAGTCGGCTCGGGAGAGAGCTCAGGAACGTCATCATCGTGGACAACTCCCCTGCTTCCTACATTTTCCATCCTGAAAATGCTGTGAGTTTTGATTGCTTGTGAAAGTCTAAACCAAATCGTAGTTTGGTTACTCTTGTGTTTATATAGTAGTGTTGGGGATTGAGTTGCATTTAAAAAAAAAAAAAAAAAGTAAACATGACGTTCAGAGTTACGATTGACTCTTATGAGTCAGGTTCTTTTAGCGAATCACAACCATACAGCAGAGCCACTGAAGTCTCCCAAATTATGCTTTTTAGTGAATCAAACAAAGTTTAAGATTAGTGTTTTTTTATTTTAGGCTTGAGTTAAATTGGTTAACATGGTTGAACTGGCTGTTCATATGACAATGTGTAGTAAAAAAAAAAAAAGAGTCATTAATGATAAAAAACCAAACCAAGTCTTTACCACATTCACAAACCGCATTAATCTGCAGAGACAAATCACAACCAAAACAATGTTCTTCCACAGTTTTTTTTTTTAAATTTTGGGTTTAAAACCCCAAAATGGCCAAAAGTTACATAGCATACCTTTAGTGTACACCAGACTGCGCACATTATGAGAATCATTGATATTTTAGGAAAAAAATGTTGCCACAAACAAGTGAATAAATTGCAAAATAAGTATTCACGTTTTTCAAATTTAAGTATTTCATATGTAATTAAGGTCAATTTTTATATTGCATTTATGCCACACACAAAAAAATGCAAATTATGCAAAAATAATTAAACATTGATTCAATATTTATATCTTGTTTTATATTTATATCTTATAAAAAATGTAAAATGGGAATAATCCGTAAAATTTGGATATTCCTCCCCCCCCCCCCCCCCCCCCCCAATGTAATTTGTACATGTCTTGGTTCCCATCCCTGTTCTTTTTGTTTTATTTAGTACCTACTTCAATTTCAGCAACAATTCACACTGTGTCCTAAACCGGTACAACTACACTCTGGCAACAATTTTTTCTTTTCATCACACTGAAAGTGAAAGTGCTGCACGGTGTGACAAAATGCAGCAATATTTAATGTTCAATATACAGTTATGTGAAAGAAGATTGGAGACCAGTGACATTTCAGAACATGAATGAGATTATATAACCTGGTTATTAGACAATGCCAGGTCATAACTGTGTGTGTGTTTGTCTTGCGAAGGTTCCCGTGCAGTCGTGGTTTGATGACATGAATGACATGGAGCTCCTGGACCTGCTGCCTTTCTTTGAGGGACTGAGCAAAGAGGAGGACGTGTACGGGGTGCTGCAGAACCTGAGGGGCAGGTAGCAGTCTGAGCCGCAGTGCTCGGCGGCGAGGGGCCAGTGTGAGTCCTCCGAAGGAGCCGCTCCGCTCCCAGCTCCTCGCTCCTCCCTCCTCCAGCCTGCAGTCCTCACCTCACCCATACCACCGACGCTCCCAACCAGGACATGCACAGTGACATAAACAGACTTTGAACATTTAATGGACACTCAAATATTTCTCTTTCGAAAAGTGCTTATGATAAACCAAAAAAAAAATCAACTACTACTTTTTCTTTCCCTTTTTTTAAATGAAATATCCAAGTCATAACCATTCTCTGAGGTGTTGCTATGCAGGTAGAAATCCGTATGGTTAAAGGACTGTGGGGTTTCCTCCGACCCAACAAAGTGCCTTTTTTGAATGTAATTTTTACTAGGAAAATTAACATTTTGTACACAACATATTTCCAGAGAACCTAATCTTTACAAGAATATATGCTTTAAAACGGAGGCAGGTCAGACTCTTTTTATAAAAGCACTGTTAAAGAGGCCAGAGATTTTTAATTATGTAAAGCTGGGTACACGTCTCCATCTTTGTTCTTCTTGTGCTCCTTTTATTTTAGATTTAGCTTTAGCTTGTGCCATTATATAGACTGAGACTATTATCTAGACTTGTATGTTAAGTTTGTTTTCTAACAGGAAAGGAATGCATTTGCACTTGTTAGGTTACTCGTCTCCAATACCACAGCCTCTTTTGCCAACTAACCAAGAAGAAACAGTCTTAAACCAAAGATTGTATCGTGCCAATCGCTAATATTTGTCTCGCAATCTGATGCTGAAGTACGTTTTGTTTTCAGCAAACAGGCCTGACGCTAATATTGGTGCTGGAGACAAATGTTTGGACATTTCAAAAACAGAATTTTAGCCACTAGTCTTTTTTGAAACTACGTTGATCTGAATGCCTTTGGTGAAGTAGCGTAGACACTGCAGTTGTTCCCCCCAGGTAGTGTTTTTAAGGGGAAGTGTCCTTTATGGAAACCAGGATGCACAATTGCAAATGTATCCCTTTTATCATTTTTAATTATTTTCTGTTTGAGTCCTGAGTTATTGAGAATTGATACAGGTCCATCTTTATATTTTTAATTAGTTTCAACTTGTTTTACACCATACCCTGCTGCTGCTACCATTGTATACTACACTACAAAAGACCTCCCTGTAGTAGGGTACCAGCCCAGGGACTAGAGCACTGTGCAGCTTGTTCCAGAGCATCGTCCCAAGGGCAGAATGGACGCAGTAGGCCCTTAAAGGGTTTGACTCTTGTCCTCTTGCTCTCCTGAAGAGCTAAGCAGAGCCCTTTTCTCCCAGTGAGATTCTGAGGGGGTTTGAAAGTGTTTGGTGCAAGCTGTGCAGAATCTCCATCACCGCAGTGCCTAAGATGAGAGGAGCAGTGGCGGGATGTCCCGATCTGCTGCTGGACTGGCAATAACCTCTCTCTCTGCCCAGAGTCCACCACGTCACAGTTTGGTCACTACACGTTGTCCTTTTTTTGTTTTTGGTTTTTTTTGTTTTTCCCCTCAGTCTTTCATCGTCTACCTCTCTCTCTCTTCATCCTGTTCCGCGACGGAGAACGATTCATTCTCACGTTTATGATCTTCTGTCAGTATTTGAGATGTATGCTTATGTTAGCCCACACCTGCTGTTCTGCTTGTTGAAGTGCTGTACAGCCTCTTCAATCGTCGGATCTTTCAGACTGCCTGGATATTTGGCTTGCTATTATTTTTGATTCCTAGCTTTTCTTTCTAATTGTGAAACAATACTTTTCACATTTGCAAATTTCACCTTTTTTCTCTGAACACGGTAGACTCTGGGTGATCTGACAGCATTGAAACACTATTGGTTTTGCTCACAGTTGATGTTGTTTGCTTCTGTTCTCCATGTGTTTTTCACGTCTAAACTGTCAGGTGCTGTTTTTAATACACAATGTTTTTGTGATGTCACTTAAATATCTCAAGTCTTCTTTTATATTTTTTTCAGTAAGCCATACAAGACACTTTAAAGTAGAGCTGTCCAAACTTGGTCCTGGAGGGCCGGTGTCCTGCAGAGTTTAGCTCCAACTTGCCTCAACACACCTGACTGGAAGTTTCTATGCCTAGTAAGAGCTTTATTAGCTGGTTCAGGTGTTTAATTAGGGTTGGAGCTAAACTCTGCAGGACACCGGCCCTCCAGGACCGAGTTTGGACAGCCCTGCTTTAAATGGTCCACAGATTGACTCGGGGGTTTGAAATCGTCATACAGTGTTGATGTTTGGATTATATTTCAAGCTGAATTGATTTCATGGTTGTCGTAAGTTTTCTTCCGGACTCTGACGTGTTATATTAAAGCACCTTTTTAAAAAACACGATGCCTTCTATTTGATTTCTTTTATATTGCAGTGTGCTGAAGTATCCTCAGGTTTTACCATTTCTCCTAAGCAAACGTCAGCTCTTGCAAGGTGTTTTAGCATATCTTAAGTGGTTGAGAGATTTTAGTTTTAGTTAGTTTACAGAATCAGCAGGCAAGTAATTGGGTTTTATGGTTATAAAGTTTGTCATGTTAAAACATTCTAATGTCATTTCTTCATTAGAAAATGTGTAAATGCTGGGAACAAAAAAGCTTTACAATTGCAGTACAATGGGGTCAAAGTCTGAGATTTAATAGAAATGCTTTAATTTCGCATTTGATTTTAATATTTTTAATTACATTTAATGAGATCAGTTTAATTTAAAAAATGAATTTTGAATGTCTTAATGTGGTGTTTTCCTTTGATTTAATGGCAGCAGCTCAAGAGCTGCATGAACTCCACAAGTTTGTGTAAATATCCTGATCATGTTCTTCAGCATGACTTGAGATGATTCAAAGAACAG
This sequence comes from Sinocyclocheilus anophthalmus, assembly GCA_018155175.1. Taxonomy (NCBI): domain Eukaryota; kingdom Metazoa; phylum Chordata; class Actinopteri; order Cypriniformes; family Cyprinidae; genus Sinocyclocheilus; species Sinocyclocheilus anophthalmus. Next base: position 121,837 of record JADLZN010011130.1, on the reverse strand, counting down.
ACCACCCATACAAAGGAATCGCATGATCAATTTGCCAATTGGTCACCTACAAATAGTGCAGAATCTTAAATATTTCATATGTACTTTATCATAGCATGTTTTAAAAAGTTGGACATATGAAGTGATACTCTTTCAAATATGCATCAAATTCTTAAATCAGCTGCTGTTAAATAGGAAGTTGTGTGACGTTAAAGTAATGTGGTGGTTCTTCTGCTTTCATGTGGACTGGATGCCCACACTACTAGAGCTCACTCTTATGGCTTTGTAGATGTGAAACCAAAAAGTGTCTAAACTGCAAAATATGGCAGGACTGATCCTGATGTTTATTACAATTTCTTTATGCCCCTTTTATCTGGTCGAAGCAATTACAGAAGAAAAAGAACTTAAACACTAGTTTTGAATAACTAACATTTATTTCGTCTTTACATAGATGTATACAGTTGGTAATGTATCAGAATCACTGATTTTATGAGTATCGGCCAAAAATTACAATTTAAGTACCTAATTTAATGATGACATAAATCAGATGTTGTATGTAACTACATAAAAGACAAAGATACAAACTCTAATGCAGGCTTTAAAACATGTATCTAGAGAAACTACCTAGAGGATGGAGTGGTTGTTTATTTGTAATTCCACCAAATTATTCCTCGCTAAATTCTGAATAACTAAAAACAGTGCTCAGTTTAACTAAGACTAAGGTTGACACTCAATATTAAGTCATCTATTTGGCATACTAAAATGTATAAATGTATTTTACAAATTGGAAAAAGTACAAAAAAAAAAAGTTATGTGGGACCATCATATCGCACCTTCAGAAAAGTTGCTCTATTCCCACCATTTCTCATTTACCCATAAGAATCACTCAAGCTGCCTCATTTTTTCCGACCCTTTGAGACGTCTGCGCTGTTGAATATAGCCACATAAGATCATCTCCGATACAGTATAAAACCTGCACCATCATGTGTTATTCAGCATCCACAACCATGATGTGAACGAAAAGCCCAGCGGAGGAAAGGTGGTCTCCTTTCTTAGTGAGCAGTGGCACATGGTGATATCCTGTGGTATAACAAATACACCACTTACAATATGAACACAATACTATGGATTGTTTGCTTATGTGGCTATAGTAATATTTATCATGCATACTTAAGACAGCAACAGCAATTTAAGTTTTTAATAAAAAAAAAAAGTCCCAAACAGAGATGAGCATGTATTACAACACACTAACCGTTCTTTAGGCAGTTGAAGGGAAGTGTGTACTGGCCAATGAATTCGTTGTTCGAACTGGAGTCGTAGTCCTCAATCAAAAAGCGCACAAGGGCTAGATCGGGCACACGCACATTAAACTGGAAGTTCTCATTCCACATGGGGTTGAAGCCTTGAGAGACAACAGAGAGCGATTAGGCAACATCTTGATCTTGAGGAGAGTCCTGACAGAGCACATTTAGAGAGTTATTGTACCGTTATTCTCAATGTACAGCGTTTCCGCCACAGTCGTATCAGCTGGCACACCGTAGATCTGCACTTTCACAATGGGATCAACAATAGAGGACTCCCTTTTGCTCACTTTGGGTAACTGCTGGGCTGAGATAACCTATTAGACAAACAGAAACAGCAGCGTACATTTAACATGTAGCATTGTAACTGGAAAAGTCTAATTAAAAAAAATAAATACATGCAACTGACATAACACAAAGATACAGTCCATGTGCTAAAATAAAGGTGTAGATCCATTACCATCAGATGAAGACTCTTATTCTTTAACCACGGTCCCTTGGAGAGAGTGATGGGGTCAAATTTAGTGTCTTGGTCTCGTAGGAAAGAAGGCTTGAGGTTGTAACCGCTCTGTCCGTTTTGGAGAAAGAGCCCCTGATTCATATCCATCTCTGGGCAGGGTGTCTGGAAGTTGAGGGCCACTGGAGAAAAGGGAGATAAATCGGATCATTCCAATCAGGATCGGAGAAATCGTAAAGCTTTAAAATCAGTTTAGCAGTGAGACATTAACATCAACTTCCACTATGACTAGATTTGAATATACACATGCCTCATTAGTGTCAGTTGTATGGTGGGTATAAAAATTCACATCTTCGTTACCTATCTGACAGCCTGCGTTCCACAGAGGCACAGGGTTATAGTTTGAGGAGTCCGTCCTCAGTCCTGCTGGATAAATCCGGCTGAGTTTGTCTGTATTGTGATGGATATAATCGTTTGCTGTGACAGAAAAATACAATTATTAGCTGAGGAATATGTCTGGGTAGTTGACAAATAGACATATAGGCAGGTTTCTGAAAGGTCAAAATGTGCACAACCGTATACCATATATATACTTGGTATATACACCAAGGCTGCATTTTCTGCAAAATACATAAAAAAAAAGTAATATTGGGAAATATTATTTCAATCTTAAATATCAGTTTTCTATTTTTATACATTTTAAAGCATCATTACTCTAGTCTTCAGTGTCACAGGATCCTTCCAAAATTTGAATATGCTGATTTGGTGCTTAAGAAACATTTCTTCTTATCATCAACAGTGTTAAAAATGCTTTAAAAAAGTGCAGCTTAATATTTTTATGGAAACTTTTGATAAATAGAAAGTTCAAAAGAACAGCTTTTATTTGAAATAGAAATTATTAAGGTCTTTCCTGTCAGTTTTGATCAATTTAAATGAATCTTTGCTGAATAAAACTATTATTATTATTTTTTAATAGTCTTAGAGACTTCAAAACATTTGAACAGGAGTGTATATTGTTTTAGATGTTGTAACTGGCAACCACCTTTCAAGTTTCCCAAGTCTTTCACCACTTTTAATCAACATTTTGCCTTCCGTGTAAATGACCATATTTGACTTATTTTACTAAACGACGAAATTTGTATAGATTTGAAGAGATCATTTTTTATATTTTAATAGATAATTTTGTTTATGAATAAAATGTCTCTCTTTTTGCGGTCTAGTAAAGTGATGAATATATGAGAGAAAAATCTGAATGGCTCTTTTCCTTAGTCACCTGCTCGTTTCCATATTCAAAGTTGTGTGTCAAAGGTCTCCCTCAAGCAGAACCATCATCTGTGAGATTATGCACATTTCTGACTATTTCGCAGAGTAATGAATCTGTGCAGCTGAACAGAGTCCAGGGGACTGTCCTTCGTACGTCGCTTATTACATCCGAGATGAAATGTCACATCCAAGATGATATCATCTCGCTAATCATGATCTGGCTAATTCGGTTCTTCAAACGCACCTGTTGTTGATGATTAGTATGGCTGGATTGAGTTATCTGAGATAATTGCGCGTTCATGTGTTGGTTTAAAAGGGGCTATGTATCGATACTCGAAACCACGATCAGCAATGCAGTGATTGGCTGGCGGCAAGACAATTATATAATTAAAAAAAGACACCTGACGGAAAAACTTCTGGTTTTCTGGTCAAAAGGTTTTTGGACTTTTATAAGGAAACAGCCAAGCGAACAAAACTACATTAATGTTATAATAGATCAATGAAATGTGCACAGTTTTTATTTTATAAAAATGTTTGACATGATTCCCAATTATTTATATTCACGATTTCTAATATTTGTACAGGCTTTACATTTTTATTTCAATGTAGTAATTAGCAATTCATTTAATTTTATATTTGAACAGATTTGTTACGCGACAGCATTAATTAAAGTTTCTTAAAAGGGTCAAGATCATGTTATCTGCATATCCTGCGCTCCATCAAGCCACTCAGCTGTCATCACTCAAATTAATGCACGACTCTACATTATCTGTATAGCATGTGTGTAAGACTCGAACACAATTATGAAGTAATAATTTTATGAAAAATCTTTCAGTGAGTAAAACTGGCTATAGTATTAAAGACTACACAACATAATTTGATTTGTCTTTAAATAATTTTTTTAAATGACTATTATTTTAAATTATTGTCCCAGGATTAGTAGGGTACTCTTGTAATAGTAGCAGTGGCTGGGACAGATTTTAAATATCAATTCTGCTTAAACAGTGCATCTAATCCTGTTTACGAGGAAAAAAACAAAAATAAGCCTGCTCCCGAGCAGGTTTAAGTTTATGGACCTGTTGCTGACAGCAACACGATGAGCAGGATGAGCTTCGAAGAACCAAACAATCGAAGATCATGCCAAATCGTCAATCAAATCCAGCTAACAGAGTTAGCGACGTACGAAGAACGGGCCCCAAGTCTGCATCTCATAACATGTATTTATGCATTTCATAGCCTGTGTTGTGTCGGAGCATGACATCACACCTGCATCCTCTGCCAGTTTCACAGCTTTTCCCTCTTTGAAGGAGGCCATCTCATAAAAGGACTGCTTGTCCCGGGAATCCTCAAAGCCACGGAAGTGGACACTTTTGCAGTAGATCACGATAACAGACAGCTCCTTCGCCAACTTCAGCAACTTGGTTTTCTGTTTTGGGTATGTGTAATTATAAAATAAAATAAATATAAATAACTTAATTAAAAAGAAATAAAGACTTTTTTTTTCCTTCCATGGTCACATACGTACGCAAAAAAGAGAGCACAGAAATCAGCTTACACTAGACTTCTTTTCCTGGTCTTCTTCGTCACCTTCATCATCTTCTTCCTCTGTTACACTGTCTTCCTCTGCTGTTTTGGACTCCTCTGAAAACATGTCCTCAAGTTTGTCTAGTCTTTTCCCTTTGACTATGAACCGGCCTTTGAGTTCCTAAATAATACACAACACAGCCATTAAATGTGAGCCTGCTGATTTTGCCATCAGCTCCTATTTACATTTATTCAATTAACAGATGCTTTTACCCAAATTACTCTATCCAATGAAAGTCATGCATGTTAATTTTGTGTTTTGCCTCGTTTTGCTGATTCCGTTTAAAAATTTTTTTAATGCAATTATTTTACATAAGTAGCAGTTAAATGTGCATTTAACAACTAGTGTCACCAAAAGGAACTTACAGTTGTCTATGAAAAAATCAATTTCTCATATCTCGGCTTAATGGTGCAGAATACTATCAAATTTTAATATTTCTACATAGAGAAAATGCACAAAATCTGAAGAGCATATTTACTGCATATTGCTTTTGACATTTCGTTCTGTGTTTCTAACACAGCAGTTTTAAGAAGCTTTTGCTGTAACTGGAGAGCAGCAGTGTTTCTATTGTTGACTGTGACAGTGTCCAGGACAGGCCACACCTTGAATGGAAAACACGGTTATGTAAGCGATGATAATCACCCGCTCCCCAGCACACAAAGCACCAGTCACCATAGTAATCCAATGCATGGTCTTTAAAAGCAGTTCACCACAAAACCATGATGAACCAACATCATCACGGAACTCTGTATTTGCCATTTCCTCATTTCATATCTGTGCTGTATGTGAACATAATTGATGTGCTGACGGTTTCAGTCTTGTGTTTTTGAAGAGCTGGCATTTTAATTATTGGGATTGGTTGAAACAAAGAAAGTTTGAGATGCAGCGATGATTTTAAATAGAGAGCAGCTGTATAAATTCCAGACATTCCATACAGAATCCTGAAAGCATCTCCAGTTCAGACAGGCTGAAAAATTATCTTGGGTCTCACGTCTGAAGCCACAGCTACTGGATTAAATCAATCTCTATCTTTAAACATTTTAAGAAAATATTCAATTTGTAATTTAGATTACACAAATAAATGGCACATACTCCGGTGTGCATTTACTCCAAACAGACACCCTTTATTTTGGTTTATTACTCTGCTCACTAGAACCCTTCTAATTGGTCAATCAAGGCATTTTGCAGTCAAATATTTCTGAATTACGACCACTGAACATTGGTACTATATCAGTTATCATCCAATATATTTAGTTTTTATTTTTATTTTATCATTATTAGTATATACAGATGTTGAATTTTGTGTTTTTAAAGAATAACTTTTCAAATAGGTAATTTAATCATTTAATGTTAAATGCAATCATTCACTAGCATTACAATGATTGAGTTTAGTTTAAATTGTACTTAAGACAATAGTATAGTAAATATACTATTATAAAATATATATATTTTAATACATGCCAATTTGCCAAAAATACCTGCATGGTCATATGATGTGATTTCAAGTTTTCATTTCTCTTTGGTGTGTTACAAGCTGATTGTGCATAGATAATATCACTGAAGTTGCAAAGACTAAAGTTCAAAACCAAAGAGATATTCTTTATAAAAAATTAAGACTTGTCCACGCCCCCCTAAAACGGCTCGTTCAAACACGCCCCCACAAATATACATCAATATTTGGATAATATTTGCATTAATGCGCCCAAATGTGCAAGCAAATAAAGAAGCGTGGTTTCAGTAACCGCAGTTAGTGTTGAAGCAGCTATGTCAGGGAGATGCTGTGTGTTTCTGTGTGAAAGCAAAAGCACTTATTTGGCCTTCCGAAAGTAGATGCAAATGAGGAATCATTGGTTAAGATTTATTTACAACAGAACAGCAAAATGATTTATGGACGACCGTTTCGTGAACCTAGGAGATGAGGTGATTCTGACTTTGCTATGACAATCTGCGCTTCTGAATCAGCTACTGTGTTGTTATTATTTTAAGTATTTGCTATCGACTGTTCAAACGCGGAGTTTTGCGCATCATGTGTGTGCGCGTGCGTGTGAGAGAGAGAGAGAGAGAGAGAGAAGAGAGAGAGAGAAGAGAGAGTGAGAGAGAGATAGAGAGAGATGCGGAGAAGGGAGGAATGCCGATGATGCGAGAGAGGAGAGAAGTGAGGAGGAGGGAGAGAGAGACGCGAGAGAGAGAGAAGAGAGAGGAGGGCGGAGAGGATGCTGCTTAAGCCCAATGTTATTTAACATTTACATCAATGAACTGGTGAGCAGTCTAGAGCGATCTGCCCCTGGCCTCACCCTACACAACTCTCAGATCAGATGCCTGCTGTATGCAGATGATCTGGTTCTGCTGTCTCCCACTCAACACGCTTTGCAGCAGAACCTGGACCTGCTAGAGCACCTGGGCAGACCTGGGCTCTGACAGTCAACCTAAAGAAAACCAAAATTATGATCTTCAGAAAAGATCCAGATCCCAGGGAACACAACACACATTAACATTAGGCACTAAGCAGACAACACACACATTACACTATAACTACCTGGGTTTGAAAATCAAATCCACGGGAAACTTTAATCATGCTGTAAATGAACTGAGAGATAAAGCACGCAGGGCCTTCTACGCCATAAACCGTCAATGTCCTATAGAAATCCCTATTAGAATTTGAGTGAAAATATTAGAATCAGTAATTGAGCCCATTGCCCTCTATGGCAGTGAGGTGTGGGGTCCACTGACAAATCCAAATCAAGATTACACCAAATGGGAAAAACATCCAATTGAGACCCTGCATGCAGAACTCTGTAAAAATATATTACACGTGAACCGGCACACAACAAATAATGCATGCAGGGCAGAATTAGGCAAATAACCTCTAATCATAAAGATACAAAAAAGATTCAATTCTGGAAGCATCTGAAGCTCAGTGACCCCCAATAATATAATTATAAAGCCCTGCAATACCAAGAGATAAGCAAAGAAAGCAAGCCCCTCCCTCAGCTGATCCAGAGCTTCAGTCCTGATGCTTCACTAACATCTACTGCTGCTCTGAATCACAACATCAGAATCAATCAGATTACTGCACAAATCAAACAGGACTACATCACACACTGGCAAACCCAAACACAACAGCAGAGTAAAGTGCAATGCTATTTGGCCCTAAAGAGAGAGTACAGTACGGCAGAGTATCTGTACACAGTGTCAGATAAGAAATGAGAAGCACGTTGACAAGATACAGACTTCGGGACACAAGCTGATGATAGAGCCGGGCAGACACAGAAAAACATGGCTGCCACCAGAGCAGAGACTGCGTTCACACTGTGATCTGAATCAGATGAAAACAGAACTGCACTTCCTAACAGAATGCCCCAAATACACAGATATATACGGACAGTGTTCTATGATAAAATACAGCAGATCCATCAGACATTTAAAACTATTTCAAACCAGGAGAAACTGCCGTATCTGTTAGGAGAACAGAAGAACTGCTGTGTGTTTGCTGCTCAATATGTGTCTGACTGTCACATCAGAAGTAGAAAAAACAGCACATTGCCCCTGATATGATGTTTCCAGCACATGTAGATTATATTATGCCTAATTACTGTATTATATTACTTAGATGTATATTTTGCTTCTGTAAATATGTGTAATCCCTTATTTTATTTTTACTTCTAGTTTATATACATACATTAGTAATTCATTTTGCACTACATTCCTAATACTTTTTATATATTATTATTACAATTTTTTTTTCTTCTTTCTGTTAATACATATGTGCACTATTTGTAAGCAGCCCAGCAGCAATTGCTTTGGCAATACAAATGTATAATTTTTGTCATGCCAATAAAAGCACTCTTAAATTGAAATTGAAAAGGAGACGAGTCCGCAAGAGAGGTGAGGGAGACAGAGGAGAGAGAGAAGAGAAGGAGAGCACGAGAGAGAGAGGAGGGGGGAGGGGTCGGGGGTCACATCAGAGTGGAGGCTGGAAGGCGCTTCTTACGTGTATTTTTTGTGTACTGCAAACACATACAGCTTCATCACTGTGTCTGTCACGCGACTCTGTTCGCCTTTCGGGCTCTGTCTTTACATTTAATTTGAAAGATGAAGCACGTGATTATGGTAAGGGGCGTTACATTTACGACACACGCTTGTGGTGTTCCACACAGCAATCAACACTGCAATGGGTCAGATGGCAAATCAGAGCAGCCCCAGCAGACTGCGTTGTTCTGAAGGCGGGCTTGTAGGAAGGAGGGACTTTGTAGAAAACTAAGCGGGGCATAGAGGACCTACAATAATGTACAGTATTTGAAAAATAATGTGTTTTTTGAACACATTGAAAGATGTCAAACATATTCGTTAAAAACAAATACACCAAATAATGATTTTTAAAAAAAAGCATCATATGACCCCTTTAATATCTGCCAACACTAATATCTGCCGATATTAGTGTGCCTGTTGTGCGGATTTTTTTTTTTTGTTAGCTTAATAAGTATTGAATCTTCAGTTAAAGTGTATTGTTTGGTTTGGATTAGTGGTTGGATTAAATTTATTGCCAAATCAGCTTTCATTGGCCTATTACTGGCGATACCAAAGAAACATTCAACAACATAATATCATAAATACAATATTTAAAAAAACTCTGCTCAGACAAAAGACAAGATTAAGATACTTTTTCTGGGTCCATGAATAAGTCCTTGAAAGTTTTCCAGGTACTGTTATCAGCAACAAAATTCTAATTTTGGCTAATTGCATCAGCCAGAATGCTAATATAATTGCATCCCTACTATATATTTTGATCACCGTTCCTGGCAACCAATCTCCAACACTGTGGTAGTTTCATGTCTCTCATATTACTCCATTGTCTCTTTCTTCTTACATGATAAAAATAATTTCAACTTGATAATTCATGTCCATTGAATTTCTTATTTGCAATTGGGTGTGTAATAAGCAGGATAGCATACAATCAGTCAGTCTTTATTACAAAACAAACCCTCTTAGACTCGGTTTCCTGAGCGCCCGGTCAGGTTTATTTTCTATTTTATAATAACCAGATTAATGTACAGTATCCCTTACATAATCTTGCATCTGAATATGCCTGTATAACATGGCCAAGCGGATTACTGCGCCTTAACATCTAGCAATCACTAACCTCTGGGGAAGGAAGGCATGTGGGCATCTGATCTCCGAGGGGTTTGGTGACCAGAGTGCTACCCAGGATGGAGATCAAGTGCTGAGCCATGATCTTCTGCTGCTCCACACTGCAGTGGTTCTCCAAAGACAGGATCACAGGATACTCGGTCGTCTGGTAAAAGTCAAAAACACATTGTTGACAGAAAGTACACCAGTAGGACAAGCTCTACAAGTCCCAAAACAAACAAAATCCATCACTAGATTATCTTGGCGAAATGACAGCTGTTTGCATTCATTATATAACTAATATTTTTACCTTAAAGGCATATTCTTTAATGGCTTTGATCACATCTTTGAAGAGGATCTTTGAGGTGAGAGTGTATCCATGATAAATGACCGGCTCTCCATCTGATCCATCCCAGCAGTCCAACTCCACACAGCGGCAGCCCTTAAGAAGTGCTCTGTGGAGGGATAATGCAACTTGGTACTCCAAAATAAGCCAAAAAAACACACTTTTAGAACGGTACATTCATTCAGATGCTTTCATTATGAAACTAGTAACTATCAAATTAAATTATGCGCTTCATCTTTAAACTATTTCATTAAAATGCAAACAAATGTTGAATGATTGACATCATTACTTTATGTACGCCTCAGTGCTGCTGGGTCCTTTGAGCTGGTCCTCCAGCAGGTATGTGTTGTGAGAAGAGGAGATGAAGTAATGGTTGAGAGGCTGCTTCATGTCCTGGTAAACACTTTTATGAGCCGGGTTAAAGATCAGCCCCTCTGGCTGGTGCAAGTACATTAGGAAGCCATCCTTTGTCATTTGCTGTTTGGCTTTGGCTACAAGAAGTGCAAACACAGACACGCGATTACAAAGAAGCTATACTTGCATTTTTGTTATAACGAAAATAAATACTAGGGCTGCACGATAAATCGCATGCGATATTTAACGCGCATCTTGTCAGTAAAGCCGGTTCTTCAATCAGCAGTAAATCTCCATCACCTGCGGGCTTTCACATGGAGCAGCATTAACTACACAGAGCCGTTGTTCACCGACAAGCTGCGCAAAACCACAATCATATTCGTGCGATTTTTTTGCGCAGCTCATCAGTGAACAATGGTTCTGTGTAGTTAATGCTGCTCAATGTTAAAGCACGCACGTGATGGAGATTTACGCTGATTACAGAATGGCTTTACTGACAAGATACGCGTTAAATATCTCATGCGATTTATCGTGCAGCCCTAATTAAAGACAGTACTTACTTTTTTAAAAATGTGTTTTGAAAGAAAAAAACAAAAAAAAAAAAAAACAGTAAAATATTGGAGACGTCATTCTGATAGTTAAAGTAATGTATTTTAAAATGTAAGTATTCTGTGAAGGCAAAGCTGAATGTTCCAGCAGCCATTTACTCCAGTGTACATGATCCTTCAGACTCATTATAATATGCTGATTTTTATTTGCTCAAGATAACATTTCTTTCTTAGGATTAATTTTAAAAAACGTCAATGCGTAATATTCGTGGAAACAGAGATACTCTATCAAGATCTTTGATGAATAGAAAGGTTCAAAAGAACAGAGCAATTTGTGTAAATTTTAAAAGTTCTTTATACTGGCTATTCTGAGGCTTACATTGTTTTCATGCAAAGCTCAGATTTATAATAAGCTGAAGGGCATCATTCTGAGACGCGTCCTCTCTCTGTTCGTTCAACAGGAAGTTCAGCAGGTCAGCGGCGCTCATAAGACCGTCTGTCTTTGCATACTCTCCATAGATGACCTCAATCTCCTCTCTTTGTGTCAGGATTTCATAGAAATGCTCGATCTCCTTGCCCTCTAGGAATCCGCACTTTGACTTGTCACATTTCTGAAAGAGACGAAACTGGTGTTTCTAGTCAAGTTATTTCTTGTGTAGGTAACACTTTATAATACTGTTCCATTTGTTAGGATTAGTTAACATGAATTTAGTAATCTTAGTTAATGTTGATTTCAACATTTACTAAAGCATTATTAAAATCAAAAGTTGAGCTGTTAATAAGGTTTTTAAAGGGGTCATATGACGCTATTAACTTTGATGTTATTTGGTTGTGTAACAGCATATGCTGAACCAGTTTAATGTTCAAAAAAAACAATATTTTCACTACTGTACATTATTGTGGTCCTATTGCCCAGCCTCTCTCAAACACGTTCGTTTCAACAAAGCTCCGCTTTGACTTGTTGGCCAGCTGACACACAGCGAATTGTGAGTGGTCGAACACCACAAGCAAAGCATCGGAAATGTAACGCAACTTACCTAGGGGTTGTGCGATATTTATCGTCTGCAGTGATATCGTTATTGTTGTTTTAACGATGTGCGATTTTACATTATCGAGTATTTTGCAAAAAACCATTCAAAACATCCCTACAGAGCCCACGCATACATTACATGAAGTCTAGACTATTGCGTGTGCGCATTTAGAGTGCGTTCTTTCACAGCATGATTCAGTCTAATAAAATGCATTTAGAATAATCACAAAATTCAAGATATGGGAGCAGAAAATTTATCTATTTTTACCACTCATATTAGTTATTCATAATTTCCCCCCACACGAAGTGTGCGTTTGTTTCTCCAAACTTACATGATTACAAATTTTGACATTGATTCAATTAACACAATAATTAATTAAGAGACTTACGGTTTTTGTTCTATTTCACCAACAAAAATCATTCCGAATACAGCCACAGTGCTGTTTTGTGTCTCTGAGCAACAATGACGGTGTTTGTTCTTGAATGAATCAACGTTTCAAAATGATTCGTTCAACGCAATGACCTCACTATTAAACAGAATCTGCTGCCAACCTGATGCGGTTTTAATTTCAAATTTAGGCTTTTTTTCTTTTTTTTTCCTGGTTAAATCTTTTTCAAATATCAGTTATTCAGTTTTATTAGTTAATATATCAAAAAAATTATTTATGCATGTGATTGCAGGTAATGATTATGGCTGCGCATTAAAACAAAAATTAATTTCTATCATTGCTGTGAATTGACCAGCACACAGAATATGAAGAATATTTAAAACATTAGGAGTCAGCTGTCTTCGGCCGTCCTAAAGGTACCAGTACAATAACACACTCAGCAAAATATCTTATAATTATCGTTATCGATAAAATCCTATAAAATATCGAGATATAATTTGTCAATATTGCACACGACCTACCAACCATAATCACACGCTTTCAAAGTCAATATAAAGGATAGTAATAATGTCGTAGTTTTACATCAGGTCAAGCCGAATAAGGGCCAACAGAGCGAGTGACAGACACAGTAATGATGCATTACACAAGCCGTGGTTAAGACAGCTGATGTGCTTTGATTTCTGACAGGCAGTTCACTCTCGTGTGATGTGACCCTGTTCCCCTCACAAACACACACAACTTTACACTGAGTACTCCGCGATGCGCAAAAACTCCGCATTTAAACAGTCAATAGCAAAATACTTAAACTAATAACAAAACAAAACAGTAGCTGATTCAGAAGCGGCAGATTGTCACAGCAAAGTCAGAATTGACCCTTTTTTCTTTTTTTTGTTAGAAATAGCCTTTGTGCACAGCTAGCCTTGTACTCTTTTAGGTTAAAAAAACTGTTGTCCATAAAATGCGTTACACAAATTTGAATATCTGGTTTGTGCTGTTCTGTTGTAAATAAATCGTGACCAATGATTCCTAATTGCATCTGCTTCCGGAAGACCAAATAAAGTGCTTTTGGCTTTCGAACTGAAACACACAGCGTCTCCCTGACGTGGCTGCATCAACACTACTGCTGTTCCTGAAACCACGCCTTCTTCTTTGCGTGCACATTTGGGCAGCAAATATTTCCACATAGTGAGGTAGAAATGTTGGGGCGTGTTAGAACGAGCCGTTTAGGTAAGTGTGGCTGACTCTTAACATTTATAAAGAATATCTCTTTGGATTTCAGACTTTAGTTTTGAAATTTACAGATCTTCTTTATACCAAAAGAGCTTGGACCACTCCAAACAGAAGGAAAAAAAAAAAAATTGAAAATCGCCCTCATTATGACCCTTTTATGGACTGGGCCTAAAAGGAACTAACAATGAAGATTTTTATTTTATTAATTGCCTTAAGTTTTAATAAATACTGTATAAAATGAATTGTCATTGTTAGTTAAATGCATGCATGAGATGTACCTGTAGCACTGAGAGAACAACATTATAGATGGGTAAACTAGGTTAGATTCCTGCATAATTACAGAAATATTACCTGAAAGAGCATTTCAGCATAGCCTTCATCCACCTCAATGTTGATGTCTCGTAGAAAGCTCTTCAGCTCTTTCTGACTGATCTTGTCATCAAAGTTTTTATCTGCTTTGCGCATACAGCTGTAGATCCAGCTAGAACTCTGATGTAAGGACAATTAGCAAGAGATTTGAAAGAATAATGCTCGAAATGCACCTCAAAATCACAGGCGTTTGAAAAGGATACTGCTCTGTTTTCTTCTGCGGAGTGAGGTTCTTTATATTTGAGATGACTTTCTCCAAACCACCAACCCACTTCTTGGCTTCTTGCTCAGAGCTGGCGATCAGGTCCAGGCCCTTCTGTTGGCTCTTAAACAAGATGGAGAACGCTCGACCCTCCACAGACTCCTCTGTGTATTTCCTCAAACCGTCCGTCTGCCGACCTGTTCGTACCTCCTCAATGTCCTCAACAGAGACTGAGTGAGAAAAAGAAACATGATCACAACTGTACTTTATAAAATTAAATGAAATGAATACAGAAAATATATAATGGAGTAATGTGTAACAATGTGGGTCCCACTGATCCTGATCATATATTTTGGATGTTTTAAATACTTTTTTTTTTTGTGATTCACTGATGTCAATTTTTTAAACTGCAAAAATGTTGTTAATCAGGATCTCAATTTTATTTTCTGATAAAGAAAATATGTATGTTTAAAGTGATTTATGCTTAAACAAGTAAAAATAAACTGCAAGACAAGACATTTCCTCAAAGCAAGTTTCCCCCCCCTAGTTTCTAGTAGGGCCTGCTGTTAAACGCTGGATCACAGTAATATGCATATGGAAATTCTATGTAGAAGAGGTCATGCATAATAAAATAGCACTGTAAGCTTGATTTTATACATTTGCATAAAAATATACATAAATTTTAAACATGGCCCCAGGCTCATGATTTACAGCACCAGTCACAAAATGACAATATAACTTTAATGTGCTGTAGTAAAACACACAACTTGTACACAAATACATAATTTGGTGAAACATTTGTTTCATCAATAGCCCTTTTAGTTAGTTACACTAATAAATGATATACAAATCTTTCTGGCAGTGCTTTAAAGCATTTAACAAAGGCACCGTTCAGAAATTTGGGATCAGTAAGATTTTATGTTTTTGAAAGAAGTATCGTATGCTCACCAGGGCGGCAATAATGATTAACAATATGAGATCTGAACAGTATAGGAAATTTATGACAATGTCAAATAACGTTTCCTTTTTGAATACAGTGGTACGGAAAGTATTCAGACCCCCTTAATTTGTCACTCTTTGTTATATTGCAGCCATTTGCTAAAATCATTTAAGTTAATTTTGTTCCTCATTAATGTACACACAACACCACATATTGACAGAAAAACACAGAATCGTCGACATTTTTGCAGATTTATTAAAAAAGAAAAATTGAAATATCAGATGGTCCTAAGTATTCAGACCCTTTGCTTAGTATTTAGTAGACGCACCCTTTTGATCTTATACAGCCATGAGTCTTTTTGGGAAAGAAGTTTTTTCACACCTGGATTTGGGGATCCTCTGCAATTTCTCCTTGCAGATCCTCTCCAGTTCTTGTCAGGTTGGAAGGTAAACGTTGGTGGACAGCCATTTTAGGTCTCTCCAAAGATGCTCAATTGGGTTTAAGTCAGGTCTCAGGCTGGGCCATTCAAGAACAGTCACAGGGTTGTTGTGAAGCCCAACCTTTTTTTTTTTTTCCTTCGGGTTAAAAAATTTTTTACCAGCTGTGTGCTTAGGGTCATTGTCTTGTTAGGTAAACCTTCGGCCCAGTCTGAGGGTCCTGAGCACTCTGGAGAAGGTTTTAATCCAGGATATCCCTGTACTTGGCCGAATTCATCTTTCCCTCGATTGCAACAGTCGTCCTGTCCCTGCAGCTGAAAAACCCCCCCACAGCATGATGCTGACACCACCATGCTTCACTGTTGGAACTATATTGGACAGGTGATGAGCAGTGCCTAATTTTCTCCACACATACCGCTTAGAATAAAGGCCAAAAAGTTCTATCTTGGCCTCAACCGACCAGAGAATCTTATTTCTCACCACCTTGGAGTCCTTCAGGTGTTTTTTCATGTGTCGTGCACTAAGGAGAGGCTTCCGTCGGGACACTCTGCCATAAAGCCCAGACTGGTGGAGGGCTGCAGTGATGGTTGACTTTCTACAACTTTATCCCATTCCCGACTGCATCTCTGGAGCTCAGCACAGTGATCTTTGGGTTCTTCTTTACCTCTATCACCAAGGCTCTTCTCCCCCGATAGATCAGTTTGGCCAGACGGCCAGCTCTAAGAAGAGTTCTGGTCGTCCCAAACGTCTTCCAATTAAGGATTATGGAGGCCACTGTGCTCATAGGAACCTTAAGTGCAGCAGAAAATTTTTTGTAACCTTGGCAAGATCTGTGCCTTGCCACAATTCTGTCTCTGAGCTCTTCAGCAGTTCCTTTGACCTCATGATTCTCATTGCTCTGACATGCACTGTGAGCTGTAAAATCTTATATAGACAGGTGTGTGGCTTTACTAATCAAGTCAAATCAGTATAATCAAACACAACTGGACTCAAATGAAGGAGTAGAACCATCTCAAGGATTATCAGAAGAAATAGACAGCACCTGAGTAAATATATGAGTGTCACAGCAAAAGGTCTAAATACTTAGGACCATGTGATATTTCAGTATTTTTTTTAATAAATCTGCAAAAATGTCAACATTCTGTGTTTTTCTGTCAATATGGGAAGCTGTGTGTACATTAATGAGGAAAAAAAAAATTAACTTAAATGATTTTAGAAAATGGCTGCAATAACAAAGAATGAAAAATTTAAGGGGGTCTGAATACATCCCGTACCCACTGTATTTTAAAGGTAATTTATTCATGCAAAGCTGTCAGCATCATTACTCCAGTCTTCAGGGCCACATGATCCTTCAGAAATCATTCAAATATGCTGATTTGACGCTCAAGAAACATTTATTATTATCACTATCAATGCTGAACACAACTGTGTTACTACATGTGAACCTGGACCACAAAACCAAGTGTCAATTTTTCGAAATTGAGATTTATACATCATACAGGTATTCATACTGAAGCTGAAGAATAAATAAGCTTTCCATTGATGTATGGTTTGTTAGGATAGGTTGTTGGCGTCCAGGGTCACAAATATGTTTTGTGGATACTGTAATACATTTTAGGACTCTTTGATAAATAGAAGACCAAAAGAAAAACATTTATCTGAAACAGAAATCTTTCGCAACATTATAAATATCTTTACTACCATTTTTGATCATTTTAATGCATCCTTGCCGAATAAAAGTATTAATTCCATTCTTGTCTCAGAAAGATTTGCCAATAGTTCAACAAATCACAAGTAATGTCTTTAAAGTACTGCAAATATAGGCCTATCAAGATTTTTGAACTACACTCAGTGAACATCGGCTTCAGTTCAATTGATTTTGTTGGCGCAAAACTGATAATAGTATCCAACATGGTTAAAATGACTTTACTATTGAAAAAAGAAAGAGAATTTTACTGTCACAGACTTTAATGCTATACTGCCTGTAATAACATATGACACAACTTCATTTAGTCTTTATGCATTCATTTTACCCTTAAAAATGATTTGCTATTAATCCAATATAGGAAGGAAGTGCTATAGTAACTTCTCTGAGAGACACGTTTTACCATTCATTCAAACAAACAAAACACATTGTGGGTCAGTCCAGGACACGAGCGCACATGCAAAGAAAGGGCTGACTCCGACACACCCCTGTGCACATCCCTTTTGGGACTCACATGTCTGTTTGGACTTCAGGGTCTTTCTAGATTCATGCCACAATGTCTTGCAGTCCTCCTGGAGTTTGTAGTAGCGTGTCTTTTTCCATGACCCCGATCGGACTTTCAAAAGATCTCCACCATTCATCAGGAACTGCAGGTCCTTGTCACCCTCCAAACCTGTGGGGAGGACAAGAGCAAGACCGCTCACATAGCCATTCTTTCAAAGCTCATTCTAAAAGACAGATTTGTGGGTTTTTTCCCCACATCACAACATCCTTTTTATGAAGGCAGAACAAACAAAAGGATTGTATTGTCCCTCTGTGGTCCAATTGAGGAAGGAACCCAACCATTTATGAGTCCAGCTGCTGAGGAAGAAAACGCGGCTTAAACTTTTATGTAAAACACAAAAGACTCTGCCTAAAAGACTTGAACACATACTGCAGACACCTGACACCAACCAGGACCAGCTTTTAGGTCACAAATGAATTATTTACAAAGGCGTGGTGTGTATTAATGAGTACTTTAAACACAACCATGAATCAATAGGTGTGATGTGTTCTTGCTCTATTTACTATAATAGCTCCCTACTTACACTGTATTCTAGATAGGCAAGTTACAAAAGGGAAAAATAATTTCCTCGTTGCTAGATATCCTTCGAGATGGTGTGTGTCAATGAACTGCATACATAATATGACCAACTGAATGCCAGTGTAAAGGCAAGTATGAAAGGTCAGGTTCTCAGATTACACATAAGATTATTGTTATATTTATTGTCCTACCTAGACGTTTCAAGTTGTTGCTCACTGTTGTTTTGATCTGCGCGCGGTATAAGGACTCTTGAGACTTGGTCCGCACTGGCTGTCTTCGTACACACTGCATATTGTGAATATTCCGCAACAGAAATCAAAACTGCTTCTGAATAAGCGAGCCGCAAACATATCCCAATGACCTGCTGCGTCTTAACGTTACTCACTTGTCCGCGGACTCGGGGCGTGTACTAATTCAAAGTTCATCCCTAGAAAACACTAGTGATACGTGATCTCATCGAGTGGCTATATTTGTTAGTGAATTCAAACAACACGTCAATAACGTTGATTTAAATAAATATTTAATAAGTATATTTATTAAAATTATACTTGAGACGACAAGAACGAATACTACACGCGTGACAGCTGCTGAAATACCTGTTGGGCTTCGGCGTGTCTTTCTGTGCAGAGGCAATGGCGCCATCTAGTGGCTGCATTTGCCAATCCAAAACACAGCAGCCACACTTCAGACCTCATCCCATAATCTCCGGTGGATTTATGTTAAAGGGATAGTTCACCTAAAAATAAAAATTCTGTCATCATTTACTCACCCCTCAAGTAGTTTCAAACCTGTATGAATGTCTTTGTTCTGCAGAACACAAAGGAAGATATTCTGAAGAAAGTGGGAAACGGAGCAGTTCTGGGGCACTATTGACCTCCATAGTATTTTTTTCTCCTACTATGGAAGTCAATGGTTCCCCAAAACAGCCTGGTTACAAACTTTCTTCAAAATATCTCCCTTTCTGTTCGGCAGAACAAAGAAATGTATACGGGTTTGGAACTACTTGAGGGTGAGTAAATGATGACAATTTTCATTTTTGGGTGAACTATCCCTTTTAACCCTAGATATGCTGTTCTATGACCGTTTCAGAATTATACAGGGTTAATGTGGTTAATGCTTCACTGGTGGCATTTGGCATAGTCTATTAAACCAAGTGAGAACTCAAATATTCCACTCAAATATTATTTTACATACATGTTAATATAAGGTAGACATACTCTGTGAAGAGCATTTTATTCAGAGTGGTGTTTTTGTACTGCAATGTCAATATAAAAATTTATATTTTTTGAGGTGTTGTTTAAATGTATAGGGCCAGGCCAATGATATTTTTGTTAAAACTAAAACCCATTAAAAATAGTTTATCAATTGAAAATAAACAAATAAATGAAATTAAATATAAAATGAGAATAACTTGAAACATTGGCATCTAAATGTAATCTGAAGTGTAATCTTGGCTTCTAACTTGGCATCTTAAGTTTAAATTAAAATAAAACCTAAACTAAAATTGAAAACTGAAAATATAAAAAATAAAAGCCGTTTCAAAATATGAATAAATATTACAAAAGTATATAAATAATGCTAAAATAAAACAGATAAAGGGCATGTTAATTCAAGTGGCTTTGATGTTTAATTTATACACATTTTTAACTTCATTCTGCATTTCTGTGCCTAGCTTTCACTTTAAACTTTTGAAGTTGCACAACAGCTCTTTTATGCATATAAAGTTCTGGCCTAACTGTCTTTTGTCGACATTGCATTATGTTCGTTTCAGATTCATAAAAGTATGTATGTACAGAATGATAGCTTTCTGTTAAAGAAAGCAAACACTTGCAGTGGGGTTCTATGAAATTATTATTATTTTTTTTTAATATTAAGACAATTTGTAGTGGGTCTATCTGTCCCCACAAACCCTTGGGCTGCTTCCTGCTGCCATTTCAGTGGACAGTTAGATCCTATTCATATCCGTCTGGATGAGAGAGATACTGGAGATTCAGGAGGTGTGTACACAACAAGCACGCAGTCATTTAGATGTCTTTTTAGAACCCAAACGTAGGTCACGTTTACTGTTGCATCTTATCACCTTCTGGGGGAAAAAAACCCTGCATAAACTCAATATTTAAAAAAAATACTACTACTGTTGCTCTTTTTTAGAAATATTGTGTAACCCCTTTTTCAAAAAACTGTGATCCTTTTGCAAGGCCCCGTAAATGAATTAAAACCTTGGTTTAAAGAAGCGAGTAAACCCATCATTTGACAGACGTTTCAGGCAGAGGAACTAAAGTAATGAAAGGGATGTTATGTGAGACAGTCGACGGAATGTTGCTCCAGGCTACTAACACCTCTCCTGTGCCCCATCCTAGTCTAGTAGGTTATTATATTGCTGCAAAATTGGAGCACTGTAAGAGATGGACAACACCCAACAAATGACAATACAAAGTTGCTAAGGGTGTGGCAGCCATATTATGTCCTCCAACTCAATTTATACTATACACCACCCATTCATGCGTTCATCATACGACATCCACAGAAATAGCTGGCTGAAGACAAAGAATGTGTGATTTTCAAACTTAGTGCACAAGTTAAATCCAATATATAATATATGACATAAAAATAAACTTGGTTTATCTTCGGTTTCCCTCTCCATTGTTTGCAACGTCGACATTTAAATGAAATATTTCATAAACCAGTGCGAGGATTCATGCTGGGTAATGGTTAAGACTCAGTTGCGCGTGGCTGAAACTCAAGAGCGCGTGCAGCTTTAGTGAACAGGTCTGAACGTTCACTGCTCTCAAACGGAGCTTTCAAAAGTTCGTCGAGTGACTTTTGTGACACGCGCAAGCATTT
This sequence comes from Sinocyclocheilus anophthalmus, assembly GCA_018155175.1. Classification (NCBI taxonomy): domain Eukaryota; kingdom Metazoa; phylum Chordata; class Actinopteri; order Cypriniformes; family Cyprinidae; genus Sinocyclocheilus; species Sinocyclocheilus anophthalmus. The sequence continues at coordinate 100,647 of JADLZN010011130.1, read as the reverse complement.
CGGAATCATTTTAATACAGTTGCAGTTCATTTTAATGAAGTGTTTTCATTCAACACTTACATTGTTTCTCAGCAATGCCGTTGGAATCCATTTCTCGTAAATGCAGCAGACTGTTATATCCTTCTCGTGCACAATATGTCCAATATTCTCGACTCGAGTAGTTCACACGCAAAAAGAAACAACATAAAACTTCGCAGTCCCGCTGACGCAAAACAGACGAAACTGAGAGCTGCTCTATTCCTCCAACCTTCTCGGCACAGGTAGAGATTACCTGCCTGTGGCTGCTATCGTCTCAGTAAAAGGTATCTCATGATGAGCCACGCCCACTGATCGCTTCAGCATCTTATAACGGCATGCTGTGCTTTCAGTTGCCTATAGGGGTCATGATAAATTATGCTCAAACACTAAAGCAAATCCAGATTGAGTTTGAGTGTTTGGTTTGTTTTATTCTGGAGAAGCAGTTCTCAAAATTCCACTACGTGCTGCACCTGTAATTAGAGCTGTAGACACCGGTCAATGTCAGCTGAAAGAAAACTATGCTCTATTAGTGTATTGAATCTGCCAGGCAGCACTAATAACTCTGGAAAGCAGTGAACTGGTCATATGGGTAACTATTGTTTAACTTTTTCTTTCTTTTCCTGAGTCATATAACAGATGCATAGGCAGTTGTTTAAAGTGATACAAAGAGAAAGGGTGCATTACTGTGTGGGGTTACTTTCGATTTGATATATAGATTTGAAATATAGAATTTTTAAGGCTATGCACCTTAAAGGGATAGTTCAACCAACAATGAAAATGAACCCAAGAGTTACTCACCCTCAAGCCATTCTAGGTGTATATGACTTTCTTCTCTCAGACAAATACAATTGGAGTAGTTATATTAAAAAAATGTTGAGATTTTGAATTTCAATTAAGTGCATCCATTCATCATAAAAAGTACTCCACACGGGGTTTAATAAAATACATATATTATGCCAACATCCTACTTCATCCGCTGAAAGCCACTCTCTAGGTAGTGCGTTATAAAAACCGTAGCGGAAGCCGCGATACAGTTTTATGAAGTTTTAAATATGGATATTTTTCTTACACAATCGCATCAATTTGCTTCAGAAGACCTTTATTAATATAACTGCGATTGTATTCGTCTGAAAGAAGAAATCATATTACACATAGCGAGGATTGAGGTGAGTAAATCAAGGTGTAATTTATTTTTGGGTGAACTAGCCCTCTAAAACCTTTTCATTGCCATGACAATAAATGAAATGAACATGCAAAACAGTGTTTGAATTAATATCATATATATATATATATTTTATATATATAAATAAAAATACTTACATAATGGAAGATAAGGTCAAGATGTTAGTAATGAGATTTATGAATGCAATTATCTGTTGTTTTTTTGTTTTTGTTTTTTAGTGTGTTCTGCTACCATCTGCTATTACAGGAAAAAAAAACACTCAAAACAGTTGAATTTCTGAACCAGTGAATCTCTGCCTTCAACAGGTATGAAAACTAGAAACACCAGATCATGTGTTCTTGGGCCGCTTCCTAATTGTGTTGGTTATCATTTCACATGATTGTGGTCCTCTGTGGTTTGAGGTATTTCTGTGAATGAATACTGTGGCTGAAGAGGTTTAGATGTTGCTTTTGTTGAGGAATTCCTTTGCAGATTGATAGCGATCAAGGAAATCAAGGAGATCTGCTGTGTGACAGCTGAGTATAAAGCCTACATTCCTCAAGATGTTTTTTTTGCTTTCTCAACAAGCCGCCACTGTAAAGCCTTGGTCTTGACTCATTTGTGAGCAGCCGACAGGCAATGCAATATGATAAATATGTTTTTATAGTCATTTTTAAGCTTTTTAAAAGGCAACTTATCAGTTGATCACTGCTAGATAAGCCAGACTCCACCAAAAGAGACCAACCAGTCAGAAGAAAATAGACAAGTGCCTACAAATGTTTTTCATTGGTCTTCAGTTTCACAAATGTCAGTGTCATATGAACTGATTTGTAATCACAATTAAGATTTAAGCTTAGAAGTAAAGATTTTTTCATCAGGCTGTGGTAGTTTCTGTGTATTTTATGATTTAGGCTACAGCAGGGAACACAAATGTAGAGTATCAAAACATCAAATCTGCTCAATAAAATACCATGCTGCTTATAGATCTTTGCGAACAGAGTAACAGCGCGCTGCAATCTTTGAACTTCCGTTTTTGCAGTAGCTCTATAGCATCGCTGTTGAAGGGTGTTGAGCTGGTGAAGTGGATTTACATACTGTAGAACTGACAAAAGTTATCATGATCATTGTAATGTTCAAGGTGGATGTCATAATAAATGTCAGTAGACCGGGAAGTTTTTAAAACGAATGGTTCATTCACAAATTTGTATGACCTTACGTTCACGCTTTGGAAACACAAGACAACAAGCGCAGTGCTGAAAAGGGGCGGAGCCACATAAGTTCTATAAATTCAGCTGAAAGTACTATACGCCTTCATAAGGAACTTTTTAAGATGAATGTCATCTGACTTCAAGCCTTTTGTGCTATTTCCTCAGGAACTGAACAGTGTATTATACTGTGTCGACTTCTAGTGAAGTAATTCTCAAGCACAAATATGTGTAGCCCAGAGGGTTAGGCAAATTTCAGGATGTGATTTAGACAATTACAAATTACAACCTTAAAATATCAGGACTGTCAATACAGTTTTCAGTCATGTGACTGGCTTGAAGACCTAGCAGGCAAAACATCCATAGAACTGCAGCACAAGCAATTTTCTATCTGTTCCAATCCAAAAATATTTAGATCACCTCTCAAAAGAATAAAACAAAGATATGTGAACAAAACGCAAGTTTTGGCCATTAGCAATCCATATAAAACCCCCGCCACGTTATTTCAATCACTAAAAACAGCGGTACATTCTAAAACATTTAATGTGAAAACACTTAAAGTGCCTTTAAAACAGTGATATTAAAAGATCAAATTCAGTACACAACTTACTGATGATGCGTGCTTTATGCAGGCAAGCAAATGAGCCCGGAATATGAACGCAATGCGCTAAATGGTTAAGCGTCTTCTTTAGAATGGTTTTCTATGGGAAAACATTTAATATTAAACATTGCGCATGGCCATTTATCTTCTTGGTTCATTTGCTTGCCTGTACAAAGTATGCATCATCAATAAGGTGTATACTGAATTTGGCCTTTAAATATACATTGCTACTAAATGCAATCCTCCTAAAAATAACTGCCAGTCAGTACAGGAAAGCTTTGTTTTGCCCTCCATGTGGGTGTTCCTGTAAGGGTGTGACGTCACGTGAAAACTATGAATAATATATAATTGTGCTTAAAGGGGTCATATGATGCCATTTCAATTTTTCCTTTCTCTTTGGAGTGTTACAAGCTCTTGGTGCATAAAGAAGATCTGTAAAGTTGCAAAGACTAAAGTCTCAAAACCAAAGAGATCTTCTTTATAAAAGTTAAGACTCTGCAACTCCCTCCTAAAACGCCTCGTTTAAACAACGCCCCCACATGTCTACATCACTGTTTGGGAAGATTTGCATAACGCCGCCCAAATGTTCACGCAAAGAAAGAAGGCGTAACTTTTATTCTCGCTGTAGTATTGTTGTTGCCGCCGCCATGTTGTGGAGATGCTGTGTGTTTTGTTGTGAAAGCGAAACTACTTTGTTTGGCCTTCCAAAAGAGCTTGGTCATGCCTAGAGCTGATCCATGCTGGTCGCTGAGGAATACATCAACTTCGCGCTGGGGATCGCCGGATCGGCTTTCACCGTGGACGAAGCGGAGTACAGCCCAGGGTCGTCACATGTGGGTGCTGCAAGCCCGCCGGCCGCTCCTTAGTCGAATCCGCCGGCGCGACGTTCCTCACTCAAGCCCGCCGTGTGTGACGCATTTTATGAAGGACTGTTTCCTGAACCTGCAGAGTAGCATACAATGGGTCTGTGCTCAAAGGCTGTTCTATAAAGTGGGGCAGTTCCAACTTTGCAAGGACAGTCTGGTGCTTCTGACTCACAGCCTGTAAGTAAATTTTTTATATTTAAAGAATTTGCCACTGATGATTCAAACGCGAGTTTTAGCAGTGTAGAGTAGCGCTTATTGTTTGTCATTTCTCCGATCACAAATGCAGACATGCTTTTATGCTTACGCGGCGCGATACGCAACGCAACGTGTAAAAACACAGTATAAGTCATTATAATCAGTAATGATGTCCCCACTGGATGCAACAAATGCCTCGTTTGTAATGGGTTTTATTGGTTTTGTCTTGTCGTGCCGGGAGACACAGCATCACAATATGTTAAGGGGCGTAACATTTCCGTCACACGCTTGAGGTATTCAGCCAATCACAATGCACTGGATAGCTGGCCAATCAGAGCACACCTCGCTTTTCAGAACGATGAGCTTTGTAAAAATTGACGCGTTTCAGAAAGGCGGGGCATAGAGGAGAAACAATAATGTACATTATGTGGAAAATAATGTGTTTTTTAACCTTAAACCGCATAAACACATTGCATTACACCAAATACACAACATAATGTGCTTTTTTTTAGTCCCTTTTAGGTTTCGGAAAGAATATGATATGTGTAATTTCAGTGTGAAAATCAGTTATTTCAAAATAACAGTGTGTGTGAATGACACCGATAGTGGAATTCATGTGCACATAGTCTCCTTCAATAAAGTATAAAGCTTACAGCAGTGTGTGTGGTTTATTACTGTGGACCCTACTGGATTCAAAAGGAGGCCTGAAAAAGTAGAAAATTATTTAGTGTTGCTCATTTCCAGGAAGGGCAGCAAGACAAGTCACTGTGACTTAGCAGTTACTTCCCAGTTATCATGTGATCCTTGAGAATACATTCTTAGAGAAAATGCTGTATGTATGCAAGTTTTCTTCCAGCTCATTTTTAAAGCATGCAGCTTTTGAAAAACGACCTGTTGCCTGTATGTCACTGGTGATTGGTCATTATTATATCCTGTTGTCGACATGCCATACATATCACACAGAGTACAGTAAATGCCTTTGTAGGCAGAGCTGAGATCTGAGATATCAAAGATAAAATACATGCCTGGACAAATATTTTACAGAAGAATGTCTGTAGAAATGTCAGTGTTAATTCAAGAGTAACATTTCAGACATTTTAGGAGGTTATTGTGAATGTCTCGTCATCTCTTACCCTCTGTGTATGATTTAGCTTGGCCCTGATATAAAAATAGTCCTGGAGTAGTGCGTATATCTGTGTGCTGTTGTACCAATCAGCAGTCCTATTCATGACTGGCTTACCCTCCCCGCAGCGTCAGCTCTGGGATGAGTGCATTTTAACATTAGGCCAATCTGCAGCCTCAGGAAGAGGCCATATTCCCCAAATCCATCTTTATGTTGAAGGGGCCCAGGATAAGAATGCAGACAGAAGGCAGCATTTTGTGCCTTGGTTACAACAGTCTGATTACTTTGATCTAAAACTACATTTATATACACATATAAACTGAAAAGACGCTAGATCATACATCATATGATCATTTTACAGACTTACACACACACACACACACACACACACACACACGTATACAGTATATATAATAAAGTTACATTTAAAGTAATCCCTACCTTTGAATGATTTTGAAAAACAAAATACAATATCACTTTTTAAAACACATTGAGTGTTGAAAGTGTTAATTGTTGAATTAGTGGCCAGTTGCATAAAGTAAACCCTTATGTTAAGATAAGGTGTGTCTTAATAACTAGTCTGAAAAACTAGTAGCTATCCAAGGGGCTATCAGTCTTATTTTTCAGATTCAAATTAGACCAATCTATGTTTTTTGTAACTGACCTAAAAAAAAAGTTATGACCAATTTTTAAAACATCAAAAAACAAATAAGATCCACACACGAGAAATAGGCCAACAAAGCTCATATTAATTTATTGTCCAGAGGCCACAAGTAAAGTGCAAAAGTGCAAAAAAGTTTTCGGGATCAACAATTTTCATAATTGCCGTGCACTTTATTTGTGGCCTCTGAACAATAAATTCATATGAGCTTTGTTGGCCTATTTCTCGTATGTGGATCTAATTTGTTTTTTGATCTTTGAACTATTTTTGGATCTACGCACCGCCAGGATTTTATGTATTTGGTTGAGTTGGACTTGTGTCTTGCGCTATGCTTTTCCAGTCTCTCCAATTTTTAAAACAAAAATTAGATGACTAACTTGTAAGACCAGTCTAAGCATTTTATGCAACCAGCCACAGCAGGTCACACTTTCATTTAAGTTTCTATATGTGAATTTAGAGAAACAGAAACTCTAAATGCATGTTACTGATACTGAGGAACAGAGAGACATATAAGGGCTTGTGGGATATGGGCATGCATGGAATGCTCAAAATAATCATCCTGCACAGAGTCTTTCGTCTAATTTAACACCTGCAGATCTTCTACTGCTAGTACTCACTTTACTATTAATGTTGATGTTTTAATAAGTCAACAAAATGTTCTTGTTCACATTTTAACTTACAAGGTGTGTTGCATTCAGATAAAGTAACCGCTTTTGTTTTTAGAAGAAAAATGTGGACACATTGATTGTTTATGTTTATAGGTATTTTCATGGGCCTGTAAAAAAAACATATTTTTAATGATCATAACTTAATCTAGAGGATTTGGCCCCTTAAATGGGGCAATTTAACATTGTAACAAGAATGTGATCATCCTAGTTGGGCAAGATAGTGCCATGTCAAAGACTTTGGGAAACGTGTTGCTTCATGCTACGGTACACATTGCTGACAGTGTTTTGCTCTGTCCTTTACTGTGACTCTGTTATGACCCTTCTGAAGAAACACTGGGACCATGTTTAAATTTGGCCAGTCTATACGGATAATAAATGGATTAGAAAGAAGAAGTGGCAATTCTCTTAAAGAAACAAAATCAATCTTTCCGTAATTGTCCTAAATTGAAGTATGCTGCAAACAATTCCCCAAACTAATTCACTTTTGGTATAAATTAGGCAGAACCATTGCATCTTTCTTTAACAATAAAAAAGTGAGTAATTCTGTAAAAATAGTGCCCTTTAATGATGAAAGCAAAAAAAGTTTTATTTCAAAAAGTACAAAAAAGATTTTATTTCAAAAGACATTTCAGAGTTAAATATTTTCCCATATCTACAAGGCTGACGTCATAAGCACACAATCCTCTAAGCTAAATTTCACCATCAAGTCTTTTGATTTAATATCTTCTTTGCTTTTCTTTATTTTTTTATGACTTCATCTTAAAATATAGAGTGGAGGAAAACGCCCACCTTAAGGACTGTGTATTTTTTTTTCAGTGAAACAAAAGTTAAATGTATCCAGAATAGTTATCATAGTTTTAGTCATAATGACATAAATTATAAACCAAATATGAAAAATTTGTTTTCATGTAGATTTTTAACAAAATTTCCATTTGCACCAAGGGGGTGTTTTGCCCCACAGGTGGGGTAAAATGCCCCCAGTATGACAAAGCAATTTGCTATATACATTTACAGCAAAATCAGAGTACAGGCAGTTTTATCTTAAAATTAAAAAGAATATAATCCGTAATTATGAATTACAAAATTATAATAGCCTATTTGAAAAATATTGATGACGCTATCTGGCTAGCTAACTAGATACCTGATGCTAACTTGAGGTAATTTTTAAATATAAAGTCCATTTATTTTTATTCAACCAACTAGTTAGAATACATTTGATGGGAAAAAAAGATTTGATGTTCAAGAACAGAGTAACTACAGTCATTAAGCCATGCCCCCTGGGGGCGTTTTACCCCACAGACTAGGTTTGAAAAAAAATATAATTGTATTTTTCTTAAAGCTGCAGTCCGTAAATTTTGCCTCTTTGTCGCCATCTCTGTTTGAAAACCTGGAATTGCAGTTACTTGCGGAATTATCTTCCTTGCGTGGGTTGTACTCTGGCAGGCTCCAGCGCTGATGAATCTAATGTTTTGAGGAGTATGTGTGGCAGTCAGTCACCGCACCGGTGTGGATATTTACTGTACTTCGCAATCACAGATTCCAGCCTATGTCTTGGAATATATGACCCAAAAAAGAATTTTCACTGCATATTGTCATCTGAACAAGTAAGTAACAAGTCTGCCACATTTGTTCTGACCAACTGAGGAAAAAAGCATTACAATAAATTGTGCTACCAATGGTGATTTAATCTAAAGATCGGTTAGCTCATATCACATCAAACAGTGCAAATTATTATTATTGTTATACTTTATTCTCAAATTATTAAATGTTAACGACATCAGAATTGCGTGACTATGAGTATAGTGTGTGTGTAGATTTCAATTTCTGTACAGTCTAATCTCTAATTGTCATACAATTCGAATTTCACACCAAGAACTTCTTTTAACCCAAAAAGCAAACTTCGCTCTCTTCGAACGGGTTGTCTTTAAAATACAAATCTTGTGTAATCCCAGGCTATCTGTAATCAGAAGCACATTTAAAACTGGAATATAATTTCATTTCATTCACATGTGTTTCATAAACACAATCCTTTCTGGATTACTATCCGCCATCAAAATTATACATTTAATCATTCTAGCTGCTGTGAGAAAAGGCTAACGATCTGCCACCTGCAGGATCCTCACATGCGATAGCCTAGTAGCCGGGACAACTTCTTTATGTTTACAGACGTGACGTAACGACACAGCGGCATGCTCGAATTTCCCGCGAAAACCTACCCGTACCACTCAAATTAGAAAACATTATTATAAGCTAACCCTTGTGAATCGGGCTAAAGTAAGGCGATAGTTTTGAACACTGGCTGGTTACCTTGCTCAAATATTGATTTTGGATAATTTTTAACCAAAAAAAGTTATGGACTGCAGCTTTAAATAACACATACTCCCTATCTACAGGCCTCACTACTACCATATATGATATAACTGTGATGTTCTACAAAACAACAAGCTTTAAAAAGATGTATTTTATGTAATGCTAATAAGACTTTTAACTAAAAGATGAAACAATTGATTTGTTCTGAATAAGGAGAAAGTGCAGAAAAACAACACTGGACCACAGAGGGTTAACGATGGATATTTACAATGAGCGCGTCACCAGCGTGCACCGGAAGTAAATCGCAATGGGACGCAGTCAATTTCAAGTTCATGTTGTCAAAACTTTTCGTCCGATGTCTTGTTTTCTGTATTGAGTAGAGTGACAAGCGCACAGTGCCATAATGGCACACCGATATCTGCATCTGTCAAGAGGCTGCAGGAACTTTCTCCACGCTCTGCTGCCAAATGTCAGATCAACAAACCGTGTGCAATCGGTAAATGTGCAGCTTGACTGTATTGCTCTGGATCTTTCATCACCCCCGCCACCATACGCTGTGATCTGTTCACAGATTCGCCGTTTATCGTCTGTGGCATCTGTTTGTCTTGTCTGCTGCAGACTGAAGTGTCACAGACCGGAGAGTTTGATAGGAGACAAGGGTCGGCCTGTGTGACATTGCGTTGGGTAACGCGTTTAGCTCGTGTTATGTCACAGTTCTTCACATTAGATCTGTTATACCGGCAGGTGTTACCAAAACTGCGTCCAAAACATCAGTTTGTGCGTCTTTAATATTTTTGTAAACATCGTTATTATAGATATAAAAACCATTTAGGACCTTATTGGCATTTCACTACTTGTTTGCGTAGTATCTGTTGAAAATAGTAGTTGCATAACTCTTAATGGGCTAAAAGATACTTGAGGCTCTTGAGCTTCATTGGAAAAACCCTCTTAAGAACTTCTGGAGACCCTTCGAAAAGGGCAGGAACTGTAAGTTGCTCCTTTGAGATCTATGATATTTGAGGATCCTAGAGGTTCTCCAGAGGGCTCCAGTGTGGTAATCTAAGGAACCAAACAGTGCCTCGAGTATTTCTTTTTCATTTTTACAGCAGTTGTGATTTTTAAAAAAAAATGTATTGATCATCTTAATGTATTTACTTTTGAAGGTTCAGGGTGTTGGGCAAATTGCCCTAGACCGAAGATCCTTGCTCTCTCAGGTCTTGGGCACGTATAGAAGATTAAGCTCCAAACCTCCCAAAGGTGTGAATTGCAGGAATTATAAAATGACATTGAGTTGCTCAAAGCTGGACTGTTCTGCTAATTGCGTTTTATCTTCTCGCACTGAAGGATTTGAAAAATACTTCCCTAATAATAAAAACGGTGGTCCGAAAAATGGAGAGCCCAAGCCATCCAATGCTGAAGTCAAAGGTAATATCTCTCAAAAGCTTATAATGTGAATTAATTGCTTTTTATATGACATACAATATAATCATGCTGTTTTCTGTATCTGTTTTAACCCAGAGGCCAAACCAACCAATGCACAGAAGACCACTGGTGGAGGTGGAAGTAGTGGAGGAGCAGGAGGAGGAAAAAGAGGGGGGCGAAAAGATGAATCCAATTGGTACAGCCGTCTCCATAAGGTTAAATGACGTCTAGCAATTATTAGTAGTAATATTAGGCTTATTGTAACATTTAAAGCTTGGTTACTACTGTTTACTGAGGCAGATGTAATGATACGTCACCAGAGAGAAGTCTGATATCTAATAGGAAGATCAAGAGTAACATTTAGATTTTTAAAAAAAAGCATGCATTTAAAAAAATTAAACATATTGCATTTAAGAATCATTCACAGTAAGATCAATAACATGCACAATATCATGCCCTTATTTCTCTGTCACTCTCACGCAGGGCGATGTGCCGTGGGACGATAAAGAATTCCGTATGTATTTCCTGTGTGGAACGGCCTTCTGGACAGCTGTCACATATTATTTCTTCTTCCGAGATGGAGGAAGAGAGGTCACTTGGAAAGACTTTGTAAATGGTTACCTTGCAAAAGGAGTGGTATGTAATTACTTGTATTTGATCTGTATTTGCAAAAATGTTTCTTTCCACTTCCACTTTAACTTTGATCCAGGAAGTTATGTATTTTATCTTTGTTAGGTTGACAGGTTGGAGGTTATAAACAAGCGATATGTAAAAGTCATCTTTACCCCCGGTAAAACTCCAGTTGATGGGGTGAGTTCTTTACAAGGATTCAATACAGTTATGTTTATTATTTTTAGATAGTTATTGGTAACCAATCCAGTGATCATATAATTAAAAAGATTATCCATTAGCCAGGTCAGTCCTAGATAAGCTACCATCCAAAAGTTTGGGGTCAGTAAGATATATTTTTTAAAGAAACTAATACTTTTATTCAACAAGGGTGCATTAAATTGGTCAAAATCGACAGTTAGGACATGTATGTTACATGTCATTTCTGTTTCAAATAAATGCTGTTCTTTTGAACTTTCTATCCATCGTAGAATCCTGAAAAAAATGTATCAAGATTTCCACAAAAATATTAAGCAGCACAACTGTTTTCAACGTTGATATTAATAAGAAATGTTTCTTTAGCACCAAATCAGCATATTAGACTGATTTCTGAAGGATCATGTGACACTGAAGACTGGAGTAATGGCTGCTGAAAATTCAGCTTTGCCATCACAGGAATAAATTACATTTTCAAATAGATTCAAATAGAAAATACAACCATTTTTTGTGTGTGTATCTTTAATCAGATAAATGCAGCTTTGGTGAACATTAAAAAATTACCGACCTCAAACCTTTGAATTGGTAGCATGTGTACGGTATATATTTCTCTTTTCTCTAAAAAAAACAATGCATAATAATGACACACAATGTGATCCTTTCTTCAAGCAGCAATATGTGTGGTTCAACATCGGCAGTGTGGACACATTTGAGCGGAACCTGGAAACTGCTCAGCTAGAGATGGGCATTGAAGGAGAGAACAGACTGCCAGTGGTCTATTCCACTGAAAGTGATGGGTGAGATATTGATGTAAATTCGCAGTTGTTGATTTGCAGTATCAACAATCAAACTAGAAGCTTAAATGCTGTGCAAAATTTACTGCTTAATTTCAGTCTTATTCCTGTGTCATTTTTAGGTCGTTCCTCCTTAGCATGTTGCCCACCATATTGATCATTGGGTTCTTACTGTTCATGCTGAGGAGAGGGCCTGCCGGGGCAGGGAGGCCAGGGAGGGGAATGGGTGGGCTCTTCAGCGTCAGTGAGACCACTGCCAAAGTACTACGAGATGAGATTGACGTCAAATTCAAAGATGTGGCGGGCTGTGAGGAGGCCAAATTGGAGATCATGGAGTTTGTAAACTTTCTTAAGAACCCAAAGCAGTACCAGGATTTGGGTGCCAAGATTCCAAAGGTAGCGGAAGACCTTTACATAACATTGAATAACTGGCTTGTTGTAATTTAGTAAGTCAACTGAGATTTCAACAGAAGGTTTAATCTTCTTGTTTAGGGGGCTATTTTGACTGGACCCCCAGGCACGGGAAAGACTTTACTAGCCAAGGCCACTGCGGGAGAAGCCAACGTCCCCTTCATCACTGTGAATGGATCAGAGTTCTTAGAGATGTTTGTGGGGGTTGGACCAGCCAGGGCAAGTACATTTTCTGTTTCCTATTATGAGCTTCATGGTGTTCAGTATGCTTTCTAACAAACGTTAACACAGTGTGACTAAAACAATGTAATTTTGTGTAGGTTCGGGATCTCTTTGTATTGGCCCGGAAGAATGCCCCATGCATTCTGTTCATAGATGAGATCGATGCTGTAGGAAGAAAGAGAGGCAGAGGCAACTTTGGCGGACAGAGTGAACAAGAGAACACGCTCAACCAGTTACTAGTTGAGATGGATGGTTTGTATCTAGAAAACATAAGTGACAGTCCGATATTAGATTTCATAACTTCATTATAATTTTTTTAGATTACTTTATAATTTCGTTAGAATTTCTTGTAATAAAAGTAGGAGCATTTTATTGGTAAAAACTCCAGATCCTTCATGTGTCAGATCATCAAACAGTATTTAAAGTTGGCATTAAATATTATGTGATGTATTTATATATGCAAATGTATTTTCCTTTTCTCTCATTTGTAGGATTTAACACTGCTACCAATGTTGTAGTGCTGGCAGGCACCAACAGACCAGATATTCTAGATCCAGCTCTGATGAGACCTGGACGCTTTGATAGACAGATATATATCGGTATGGTTTTTATGTCACATGTCCATGTTTAATTACTTTTTTTTTTTTTAAATAGTAATATCCTTTAATATCCTTTAAACTGTAGGGGAACTTTAATTGCAGGCTATTTAAAAGCAATTTACTCATTAAATGTGATTTTTACTAAATGTTTTAATGTTTTATCAGTGGCATGCGAAAGTTTTGGAACCCCTTGCAGAATCTGTGAAAATGTTAATAATTTTAACAAAATAAGAGAGATCATACAAAATGCATGTTATTTTTTGATTTAGTACTATCCTGAGTAAGATATTTTACATAAAAGATTTTTTAATTTAGTCCACAAGAAAAAAACTATTCAAATAGCCCCATTCAAAAGTTTGGGAACCTTTGGTTCTTAATACTGTGTGTGGTTACCTGGATGATCCACGACTGTTTTTTTGTTTTGTGATGGTTTTTCATGAGTCCCTTGTTTGTTCTGAACAGTTAAACTGAGCACTGTCCTCCAGCTCCTGCAGATTCTTCAGTTTTCCAGCATCTTTTGCATATTTGAACCCTTTCCAGCAGTGACTGTATGATTTTGAGATCCATCTTTTCACACTGAGGGACTCAAACACAACTATTAAAAAGGTTCAAACATTCATTGATGCTCCAGAAGGAAACACGATGCATTAAGAGCCGGGGAAAACTTTTGAACAGGATGAAGATGTCCACATTTTTCTTATTTTGTGGAAATGTCATTTTTTTCCATTTAGTACTGCCCTTCGGAAGCAACAGAAGATACTTGCATGTTTCCCGGAAGACAAATTAAGTACAATTTACCTTGATCTTCAAATTCAAAAGGTTTTCAAAGGCTCTTAGCACCATGCTTCCATCTGGAGCATCAGTGACACATTTTCACAGATTCTGCAAGGGATTCCCAAACTTTCGCATGGCACTGTATACACTACCATTCAAATTTTTGGGGTTAAGTTTTTTTTGTTTTTGAAAAATCTCATGTTCACCAAGGCTGCATTTATTTAATCCAAAATACAGTAAAACAGCAATATTGTTAAATATTATTACAATTTAAAATAAATGATTCTATTTAACATGTAGTATTTTTTTTTTTTTTTTTTTTTTTTCTTTTTTTAATGTATTCGTCTAGGTGGCCCAAAGCTGAATTTTCAGCATCATTACTCCAGTCTTCAGTGTCACATGATCCTTCAGAAATCATTCTAATATGCTGATTTGCTGCTCAAGATGCAGTTCATATTTTTATGGAAACTGTGATTTTATTATTTTGTAGAATTCCTTGATAATTAGAAAGTGCAAAAGAACAAAACTGCATTTATTTGAAATGTTTTGTAACATTATAAATGTCTCTACTGTCACTTTTGATTTAAAACAAAAAAACATTTAAACTATATGTGCATTTTGTATATTGCATGATGATTGCAGGGCCACCAGATATCAAAGGCAGAGCCTCTATATTCAAAGTCCATCTGAGACCACTAAAGCTGGATACAGAGTTGGACAAAGAATCTCTGGCAAGGAAAATGGCTGCTCTAACACCTGGTTTTTCAGGCACGTAAAGACTTTTTATACATTTAAGTTTCAAAAGTTGTTTATGAGATGTGAACTAAGTTTCACCGCTTACTGATTTCTCTCTGACAGGTGCGGACATCGCTAATGTGTGCAACGAGGCTGCGCTAATTGCAGCCCGCCACCTTTCTGATGCCATCAACCAAAAACACTTTGAGCAAGCCATCGAACGAGTAATTGGGGGTAAGTGACAGATGTGAAATTTGAAAATCTCACTTGAATTTTTTTTGTTAAACATATTTATAGCAAACTGTGATATTAATCTATTAGAGTGCATGCATAGTTTTGGTGTGAAGTTCAGATAATTATAAGCTCCCTGCATGTTTAGGTCTTGAGAAGAAGACGCAGGTGCTGCAGCCAGAGGAGAAGAAGACAGTGGCTTACCATGAGGCTGGTCATGCTGTAGCTGGCTGGTTCCTTGAGCACGCTGACCCTTTGCTTAAAGTAAAACCCCCACTTATTCACGTGTACTTGAATACTTTGCTCTCTCAGTGTACTCAGTCATATCATTGGTCGTTTCAGGTGTCCATCATCCCGCGTGGGAAGGGTTTGGGCTATGCCCAGTATTTGCCTAAAGAGCAGTACCTGTACACCAAGGAGCAGCTGCTGGATAGGATGTGTATGACGCTGGGTGGCCGTGTGTCTGAGGAGATCTTTTTTGGCCGCATTACTACAGGGGCACAGGATGACCTGAAGAAAGTGACACAGAGTGCCTATGCACAGGTCCGTCATACATTCATATGATTTCTTCATTGTCTGTTTAGAAAGCATCATTGTTGGTTCATGAATAATAAATGGATGATTTCTGACAGTTTGATGGGATATTACTTCAATTTGTGCTGCTTTGGAAAATGTTTAAAAAAGATTATTGCTATATATTGTTTTGTTTTCTTAATAATGAACAGAATGCATTTTGAGATAAGACGTATAGACTGCTGGTCAAAAGTTTGGAATAATAAAGACATTATTTAATTTTTTAATAATGATCGAATTATTTTATTATTTAACAATTCAAACATTTTTTATTATCAGTGTTGAAAACAGTTTTTGCTGCTTAATATTTTTGTGAAAACTGTGATTCTTTACCATTCAAAGATCGGTAAGAAAAATATTCAACAAGAATGCATTAAAATGATCAAAAGTGACAGTAAAGACATTTATAATGTTGCAGATAAATTCTATTTTGTAACTTCGAAGGTATTGCGTAATCTTACACTAAATGGTATTTTGTTCTTTAAAATAATAATCAATAATTCATAATAATGTTTCTTGAGAAGCAAATCAGCATATTAGAAAGATTCTGAAGGATCATGTGACACTGAGACTGGCGAAATGGCTGCTGAAAATTCCGTTTTCCATCACAGGAATTCAGTTATATAGTATATTTAAAAGATATTAAATAGAAAACATTTGTAATCATATTTAAATATTATTATTTTTACAGTGTTTTGTTTTGACCAATAAATGCAGTGCATCTTATTTACTTTATTTTATGTAGATGATATTGTAGACAGCAAAGGTTATAAATAAAACTTTTAAAAATGCTAGATTTTTTTTAAATCTAATATATATATATATATATATAGATATATATATTATATATATATATAATATAAATTATCTTTTACAGTTATATCCACAATATAATCCACAGACCCCAGCTGAAAACTGTTACTCTTCTATCTACAGATTGTTCAGTTTGGCATGAATGAAAAGGTAGGGCAGGTGTCTTTTGACCTGCCACGGCAGGGAGAGATGGTTTTGGAGAAGCCCTATAGCGAGGCCACAGCATGCCTCATCGACACAGAGGTCAGAAACCTCATCAACACGGCCTATCAGCGCACTCAGCAGCTGCTGACTGAGAAGAAGGCTGAGGTGGAGAAGGTACAGCAGGCCACTATCAGGATCAATGCGTTTTACATTGATTCGTTTTCATCGTGCTGTCACATGAATTGTGTGCACAGAAAACAATTGTGAAACTTAACAGTAATTCTTTTTACCACTAGGTGGCACTACGTTTACTGGAGAAAGAGGTGCTGGATAAGAATGACATGGTGGAGCTGCTGGGCCGGAGGCCGTTTGCTGAAAAGTCAACTTATGAAGAGTTTGTGGAGGGAACGGGAAGCATGGACGAGGACACATCGCTGCCGGAGGGGCTGAAGGACTGGAACAAGGAGCGCGGCAGCGAGAAGGAGGAGAGTACGGAGGAGCAGGTGGCCCGACAGATCACTGGTGGTATGCCCTTCTGAGGACACCCGTTCACCGTGACCCTGGAGGGTCAGAGCACTTATTTAAGAGCTGGGAAACACTTGCCTGACGAACACTGAGGCAAGTACCCTCTTCTTCACGAGAGCCATGATTGAAGGGCTCTTGATAGTAAGTGTCGGACTTAAAACTTGAAATATAAACTTTGTTGTGCTGAAGATTGTATTTCTGCAAAATTTAAAGGATCAGGAGATCTTCTGTTGAAGGTGAAGTGTATTTTACGTGACACATCAGCGCTTTGCCAGAAAATCTGTTTAACTTAAGGCAAAAGCACTGTAGTTTGTCAAGAAAAATTATCTTTAGTCATTACAATTTTACCTATCAATGACCAAGAAGACACACAATATATATATATATATCTTTATGTCTAACAAGAAGCTTTGCCTCTGATATACACCGGTTGCGTTTTCTCTTTCTGTACATTAAGATTCCAGTTCAAAACTGACGCAATTTCGTGACCTTTCTGAAAGGTCTTTTTGCAGTTCTGCTTGCTTACTGGCTGTCTGAAACACTGAAATATACATAAATTTTGTGAACGGTACTTAAAGTCACTCGTGTTAACTAACATACTCTTCTCTCACATATTTGCACTGGCTTGAGCGTCAGCCTTTGGTTTCCATGTTATTTTAGCAAGTTTACGATCACGTCCTTTGATTGAAAGACAGAGCAGTCGTTTTTGATGCGTGTTCTTCTTTTCCTCTGCTTCATTTATGGCCCAGGCAGCTGCTCTTTGTGGTGCAGACTGATTAAACTATAGCTCAATTCGAAATAGTGGCATACAACAAAATTCACATTTGTAATGAAATAGGATGCAAACATACACAAAAGTAGCTCATTATGTTAATGATCAGCTCATGAACGTGTGTGATTTTTGACAGCAGTATTTATTCTACAGTGCAAATCCAAATCCCAAAAAGAGCTCTGAGGTTAAAAACAGAACACAATCTAATACGCATTGTCCTTTTGTGACTTCAGCTTGATATTACATCTACATGTGTATGTTGTTCTGTGAAAACCTAAATAAATCCACATAAACTTCAAATGATATCTCTTTAGTTCTTTATACTTCTGAGTGTGTGGCATGAATTGGTTTGTTTTGTTTAGGACATGGATTTCAGATTGCTAGGAAATACACTGATGTGTTCTAAATCTTTGTGAGATTGAAATCCGACTATTTTACTAACTGGTTGGTAGGGGTGGGTGATATGGCAAAAATATATCAAGATTTTGATCAGGAAATTCACAATTTTATCATGATTCTTTGTCATGTTGGTTTTACTATTTTTACTATTAGTTGTCTGAGCAGTACAGCCCAACTAATAAAAACAATATAAGATAACAAAATATAAAACAAACAAGAATGGCAGAAATTTCGGCTAAAGTGGGTGAAAGTAAAAATGTTTTATATTTGTTACTAAAAATAAGAACAAAGATGCACATTACAAATACACATAATATACAAATAAAACAAACAGTGCTGTATTTTTCAGGTACAGTAGGTGTATATAGCAGTAGCATTCAAGAAACTGAATTAACAAATATAAAAATAAAACACTATATACACTTCACTGTATAAATTATCCTGATTCTTATTAAAGCAACTGTATTAAAGCTTTTCAGTCGAGAGCAGTGTGATATTTTCTGTGTTTTTTGGTTTTATTAACATTGAAGGGATAGTTCACCCACAACTGAGAATTTTGCCAGTGACAGTGTATTTTTTTTCCTACTATCAAAGTCAATGGTGACCAGCAACTGTTTGGTTACCCACGTTCTTCAAAATACCTTCTTTTGTATTCAGCAGAAGAAAGAAACTCATACAAGTTTGGAAATGTAATCATAGCCGATACTATATTTCTTCAAAAGCAGATTGTGGAGACATTTTAATTGTCCATGATAAAAAACACATCCCTACTGTGTGATATAGCACACCCCTACTGTTTTCCCCTCCCCCCCACTGTTATGCATTTAAAACTATTAAACTAAAAAACAAGTTGAAGTACTAAAATTACTAAAACTGAAGCTGAAATAAAAATAAAGCCAAATAGAAAACAAAATCACAAACCCATTACAAAATTACTAAAACCTAAAAAAATTAAATTTAAAAAATAATTGATTTATTAATAAATACTACAATAGGTATATAGTACTAACAAAATAGAAACGCAAGATTTTCTTTAATCCAGCCTTAGGGGTTTTGTTTTTTTTTTGTTTGGGGGGGCAGCACGCTACTGTCTGTATCCATTAACTCAATAAACAGACGTTTCTGAACAGCCATCTTTATCAAGTGATTCTATAATCTGTCAACTAAACAAAGGAGTCATTTGGCTCCTAAACGTTTCCTTCTATGAGCCGATGGCACTCTTGTTATTTTGTGTGTCTGGAGGCCTGAAATTTTAACAAGGAGAAATTCCAATCTTTGTTTTGAACTCTTTGTTGCTGGAAGCAAATATGCTTCAGTTTTTCTCTCAACAGTTGCAGTGCCCGCATGAGAATCTGCTAATGTGCTCAAAGAAAGCATGGACTTTAAATGTGTATTCACGTGAGCGTTCGTGACGAGTGTTCGTGATGAGCTTTCAAAAATACACCGCAGCCCACTTTCAATGGCGTAACATTTGCTGGAGCGCTCCGTTTAAACTGCAGTATGAATCAGCCGCTCGCTTGCCGGGGAGGATGTCCACATTTAGACCAGGCAAACATGAAGAGGCTTCCCTCGCTGTCTCCTCTGATTCAGCACTAATTGAAAGTCTTCCCCACACTGTGACATCACCTGCATAGATTAGCAGCTGGCCTCGGGAAAGTGGGTACTGCTGGAGTCAAAGGCATACTGAAACTGCTTTAAAAAGTCAAAGGAGCTTTCGAGTCACCATTTGCAACGTCTGTCCTGTTTTTCTATGAAGGGTTAGCTGGATGATGCCAGAATGCGTGCGCTGAATCTATTTGGACAGAAAATTTTGAGGTTTGTCATTTTAGCACCTGTGTCATTTCCCGGTCAGGTAAAATGAACCTCCTTGAAAGTGAAGTGAATAATATGCTTTCACTGGACTTGAGAGCATGGGACGGAGAGAGGGGAATAAGATCGGCAAAGCACCTCAAGCCAGGAATCAATGTCGGGTTGCCGGAAGCGCAGTTGCACTCTACAGTATATTTTGACATGCTGCCTATGAGGCTATCGGCGCCAGCTGAATAGTTTTTTTAACAATAGTGTGAAATCAATATTTTTGCAATAATGTCAGATGCCACTGAAATTACACACTTCAAATTGAAAAGAATATTTCACCCAAAAATGAAAATTACCCCATGATTTACTCAAACTCAACCCATCCTTGGTGTATATTACTTTCCTCTTTCAGACGAATACAATCGCAGTTATATTAAAAAATGTCCTGGCTCTTCCAAGCTTTATAATGGCAGTGAATGGGTGTTGAGATTTTGAAGTCCAATAAAGTGCATCCATCCATCATAAAAAGTACTCCACACGGCTCTGGGGGTTTAATAAAGGTCTTCTGAAGCGAACTGATGCGATTGTGTAAGAAAAATATCCATATTTAAAACTTCATAAACTGTAAACTCTAGCTTCCGCTAACTGTCGTACGTGCATACACTGAAAAAAAATGTTTCATTCATCCAAAATTAAAACAATGTAGGGTAATGATTAAATCTATATTTTTAAATTGAGACAATGAAAAATAATAACTTGCCCTAAGGGTGTATATATTAGTTTTGCGAGAACCAGGTTTTGTTTCCAGCAAAGGAAAACCAGTCTCCTCTCGGCTTATATCGAAATCCTTGTTCAATGACTTGTCTGAGGCGGAGATGTTATTTTGCTGTGGATGTCTATGGTAACCAGTGCTCAGTTACACTACCCTTCAAAAGTTTGGGGTCGGTAAGACTTTTTTTAATGTTTTGAAAGTTCTATGTTTCACGAAAGGCTGCACGCACACAAAAATACAGTAAAAACATAAAAACTGTGAAATATTACAATTTAAAATCAAAGTTTTCTGTTTGAATATATTATAAAATGTCATATACAAGTCAGCAGCAGCCTTTTCTCCAGTCTATAGTGTCATATGATCCTTCAAATATCATACTAATATGCTGATTATGCTGCTCAAGAAACATTTTCTCATTTTTAAATTGATTAAGGTTGTGGGAAAACAGTTGTGCTGCTTAATATTCAGGATTCTTTGATGAAATAAAAGTTCAAATGAGCAGCATTTATTTGAAACATTTTAAATCTTGTAACATTATAAATGTCTTTATTGCCACTTTTGATTAATTTAATACATCCTGTCTGAATAAAAGTATTCATATCAATCAATCTTATCAGCTTACTGACCCCAAACTTTTGAACGGTATTGTACGTGTGCTGTACAACTAGCCAGTATAATTTATAAAATCACCAGAAGTTTGCTTTATGTAGCAAGGACTTCAGAAAGTTTGAGGAAAGCTGTTACTCATTTTGACAGAGAATAACTCATGGACACATGTAAAACCGTGATTGCTTCAGGAGATGCAGAGGCAGCTGGCAGTGAAAGTTGCAAACATGACTTCAGGTGATTCATTGGCGATGATCAGCGTCTGGTGGAGCAGGTAGAGTGACGAAGAGAAAGAGCAAGGGATCCCGCCTACCATCAGTACCACAGCGTCACTCAGCGCGGCCTGATTCATACAGAAGTGTAGTAGTGGGTGAGGACTATCCTGCCAAAACTCCTTACATCATCAGACTCACAGTTATGACACCATAACATAACAAGCACAAAATACTACAGGAACAAGCCATTTCTAACAACTTCCAGAGAATAGTTCTCATGTTTTTGTTCTTCAATGCATAAGCGGAATTTGACCGCCGAGAGAGAGAGAAAAAAATAGACTTGTGGGTTTGATTAAAGTAATTGAGTGAATGAGATTTATAAAATTATATCTGAAGACAGTAGAAGTTATTCTCAAGAAAAAAAAAATTAATTAAAAACACGTGAGACTGCACAGATGATGAGGCCTGTCTTACTCATTCCCAGAGTCCCTCTGTGTGTCATCTATAGAGAGAGGAGGCGTGGCAGGCAGTAGGATGTGTGATGACACCACCTTATGGGCACCTTTCAGAAATAGCAAACTCACCACACGCTGCCCAGGCGAACATGTGGCAATGCTAAGAATAAGTGTTTAAGAGTTGAGAACGATCCATTGGAGTGTTGTGTTCCTTTCTAAGTGTTAACAAGTCCAGGAATAGATGCAGTGAAGCCAGTGGGCGGATGAAGGGCTGCCCGTATGATAAGCCCACGAGACATCAGCAAGAATCTTGGTGAGTTTTTATGCTTTTGCATTTGATTATACAATTAATTACATTATAAAAAGCACATTCACATTCAAAAATTACAATTGAAGACCCCACTGACTTTCACTGTATGAAAAAAATACATTTTTAAAATATGTTCCACAGAAGAAAGTAAGTCATACAGGTTTGGAACAACATGAGGGTGAGTGAATAAGTTTTCTTTTTTTTAGCTTTTTAGGTTTGTGATTTTATAATGATTTTTTATATATATAAATATTTTACACAATGACTTTTAAATCAAAACAATACATCTTGGCTCATTAGCCACAACATGCAGGTTTAAAGATGAGAAAATTATTCCAGATCTTAGTTTAAACAGACTATATGCTACCGTTCAAAAGTTTGGAGTCAGTGTTTTTTTTTTTCTCTTTTATTCATAAAGTACAAATTAAATTGATCAAAAGTGATAGTCAAGATATTTATGATATAATTTGAAATAGATACTTCTATTTTGAACTTTCTGTTCAACAAACTGTTTTCAACATAGATAAGAAATGTTTCATGAGCACCAAATCAACATATTACATTACATTTATGCATTCAGCAGATGCTTTTATACAATGTGACTTACAAATGAGGACAACAGAAACGCTTGTAACAAGCCACAAATAATTAGTAGTACACAATGCCAGGTTTATTAGACAATGACAGAATGATTTCTGAAGGATCATGTGATACTGAGTAATGGCTGCTGAAAATTCAGCTTTGCCATCACAAAAACAATTACATTTTAAAATATTAAAATAGAAAACAGTTCAATTTTAATAATATTTCACAATGTTACTGTTTTTTTCTGTATTTTTTTTTGTCAAATAAATGCAGCCTTGGTGAGCATAAGAGACCTTTTTTTTTTTTTTTTTACAATTTTAAGACCACAAACTTATGAATGGTTTATATGTGAGTGGTTAATAATGTTACTATATCAACCATTAAAACGTAAAATTTGCTTAGCCTTGACTTTGATCTAGAGCTATCATGTTCAGGAGGGAAAGAGTTAGCCTGTGAGTAATGCTTGGTCACAGGAGCCAAGGAATGAAAGGTGAGATGTGCTCTAGCTCACAGACACATGTACAGTATGGAGCAGCATGCATCTGTCTGACATACACGCATTGTGGCCGATTAACAGTCCTCAATGGTCTCTGGAGGCGTGAGGTCTGAACTCCACAAACATCTGGAGAAATGTCTGTTCTGCAGTCATGAACATTCCTGCGCTCGGCTGAATCACCTTCTGGGGTTTTATTTCTCTTAATTGTTCTATTTTTTAAATCCACCTAATTTACTGTTCCTGGGATAATTGCCTGAAATAATTTTAATTGATGAGAATGTACGTATTATAACCACAAGAGGGAGTCGAGTGATGTCAGTGACATGCATCACTATGATGTAAATGTTAAAGAAACAGACATGAAATGCAAATAAATTATATTTAATACAATGTGATTAATGTAACATTTTAGGTTAATTTAAATAGGCAGAAATGTATTTTTACGAAACTGAAATCCCTTATAAATGTCCTAACTGAATGATTGAATATCTTTTTTGAATGTCTTTTTTTTATGCTCATTTCATCTAGAGGAAGTGCCTCACTTCCCTCCCATGTCCTTTTCTACAAAAATCGTGTCTGAATGCTGTGTGTGCGCCTGAGCATGAATGAGTGACTCGGTGTATTTACACGTGTGTTATGCACACACATAGCCATGATAATCATGTTGACCCCTCAACTTTTCCCTCCCCAGGAGATTATTCCACCACACAGTTAGCCAGACTGCACAACAGGTGCCGACGGATTGATGGCTGGAGAGATGAATGATAGGTGGGAAAAAAAGAGAGAGAGAGGGTAAGTGCGTAAGAGCAACTTAGATTCTCTGGAGGAAAAAAATGGTACATGTTATTGGAGGAGTCACTGAGGAGAGCGAGAGAGAGGGAGGGAGATGAAATTCAGTGAGTCAGTAGTGAGAAAGATTGTAATAAAGTGAGAGGGAGGGATGAAGAGGAGGAAGGTATAATTACAGACAGAGAAAGAGAGAGGGGACAAACAGTGAGAAGCCAGAGAGGGAAAGAGTGCTAAAGAAAGAGTCAGAGAACTGTCTAACCCTGCCCACTTTCCACTCAACCATTCAACTCCGACACGGGCAGCCGTGCACCATCAGGTTTCTCCAGAGCTCTGCTGCACAGACTGAGACCCGAAGCTCATCCACCTGCAGGAGGAGCTCACCGAGAAGACCAGCGGTGCTTCGTTCAGCCCTCTTCAACTTTTATCACCATGACCGTTCTGTTCAGATAAGGATTATTTTGGACTGGCTCCCGCTTACCGCATCGATTTGACAAACAAGCCAGTGCGGCAACTGGGATCTTGGCAGCAGAGCAGAACAGGACCGAGGTGTGAGTCTGCCGTCACTCAGGATGTCGTCGCTCACGCTTGTGACAGGGGTGCTGCTGCTCTCCGGCTGTTTGTCAGGGGGCTGCTTGCCCACGCCGGCCGAGAGTGGCTCTCAAGGTGCAGGGCGGCCGGATGATCCCGTAACCCCCTGCCCATCCTGCGCTCTAGCCCAAAAGCAGAATGACTCAGAGGAGCAGACCGACATGGTGGAGGCGGTCAAGAGGCACATCCTCAACATGCTGCATTTGAACACCCGGCCCAATGTCACACACCCGGTGCCCCGCGCCGCCCTGCTCAATGCCATCCGCAAGTTGCACGTGGGACGGGTGGGTGAGGACGGCACGGTGGAGATGGAGGAAGACGGAGGGGGGCTGGGGGAACACCGAGAGCAACCTGAGGAGCAGCCCTTTGAGATCATCACCTTTGCTGAGCCAGGTGAGGGATGTTTTAGTGCCTCTTGAGGAAATGTGAAGACATTAATAGCTTGTTTGTGGTGCTAAGTGATGAACTCTCACCTGTTGAGTGAGATAGTGGAGAAACGCTTAAGTGCAATGAATCTTTATGACTTAAAACCCTGGTCACATTATAATAAATTTCAGTAATATATTCAGTAAAGTATGTAATAAGGTATAATAGTATTAGATATTGATTAAAAAAAATATATATATCTATATAAGAATAAACTACTAGTAAGTTAGTTAATTATATATAAATATAGTATAAAAAATATATTTATTTTCATATTTTCAGATATACTAGTAACCTTTTATAGTAATGTTACATTTATTAATATTAAGTAATGCATTACTTTGAACAATTTATTAAGTAGCATTTATTTATCTTAGTATAGTAATTTCTACAGATTTACAGATTTTACCTTTTGAAATTGTGTACATTAACAATTGTTGATGTATTACAAATATGAATTAACAATGAATAGTGTATTTATAAATAAACATAAATCTAAATGCTTTTGTTCTTTGTAATGCCTAATGCCTAACCTAATGCTTTAACTTAAAAACTGAACCTTATTGTAAAGTATTATCCAAATATTCATTATAACTGAATTTAATATAATTGATCTGAAGCATTATATAGTGTTTAATAATGCATTAATTTATAATATTGTAAAGTGGGACTTTAATATCTAAATCCATGCCTACACTATGAATTTAAATGGATAAAAAGTACTTTTTCGTTCAATTTCGGTTTTGAATCGTTTGCATAATTAAACCCATCACGCTCGAGACGGTCCGTTCATGGGTTTCCGTTTTAAGATATGCACCGCAACGCTTGCAGTATATATTATGTACAGTGGATGTCACCTCAAATGGCTCCACTCAGACTACTGTTTCGAAGGAGTGCTTTTAAAAAGCACTCAGGTAGGTGTTAGCGGAGGTCTGAGGGAGGGAGGGGAGGGAGAGTCATCTTAAGGGGAACACATGCGCTGCAGCTGTGGAGTATTAACACTCTGACTGCGCGCTGCTGCAGGAGGCTCTCGGCGCCGTGCTACTGATATGAAATGAGGAAATTATGCCCCTATTAACAGCTATTGAATGGAGCTACTTAAACATCTTCAGTCCTGCCAAGCAACGGGAAACTGTAGAGACAGTTATCAAACGAACACTTTATCATGGTATGCATCCATACTAAGTCAAGTATTCCCTTAAAATCTACTTAAAAGGATAGTTTGCCCAAAAATGTAAATTCTGTCATCATTTACTCACCCTCAAGTTGTTCCAAACCTGCATGACTTTCTGTTTTCTGTAGAGCACAAAAAAAGATATTTCAAAGAATGTCAATGGGGTCCAATATTTTTGGACCCCAATGTTCTTTAAAAGTGTTCCATAGTGTTCATTTGTTTCACAGAAGAAAGAAAGTCATGCAGGTTTGGAATGATATGAGGGCAGAATTTTCATTTTGGGTGAACTGTCCCTTTGAGGAACCAGCTTGCGTTTTTCACAAGGTGTCACTCATTTTAAATTTCATACATTTCATATTAATGCTAATGTTGAGCTTTTGACTCAAAAAATGCGTGTCTGCTTACTTGATGATATGCTATTCATGCCGTGTTATTTGTCAAATGATAGAGCAGCCATCTATTTTTAAAGAAAATACTCTGAAAATGACAAACCATGCTTTTTCTTATTGAATTTGCTTATGGAGCCGCCTGTAACAAACATCACATCCCACTCTGGGATGGGAAGATCCACAAGTACATTCCATTTTTAATTGGTTCCTCATGACTTATTTATAACAATGTCACTGATCCACAAATCAGCATGACACTGCTGTAAAAAAAGCTAACAATATTTGTCTGAATGGGGTGCGGAAGCGGGTTGAAAAGGTCCAATCTCATGGCATCTGGGTTTTTTTCCGCAAAAACAATATAGCAGTGTTTCTAAAGATAACAAGGCTGACCTATCTTTAGACCAGCACCGACCCTGATGTGGACTGGCAGTCACATCTGATTCTCATACACACAGACTGACCACCAACAGTCCCACACAGGCTTAATAGGACGATTTCCGTGGCTTGTTAATTGCAGCTATCATTATTGAGCGCAGGAAGGAGCCAGCAAACGCTTGACGATGCTGTCTATTGTGCCCGTTTGCTTACATAAATGAGCATTATGCCTTGATGCTATAAATAGACCTTTTGAATGAACCTAAGATTAAAAAAGGCCCCTCAAAGCCTTTATGTGATTGCAGGGGTGTTAATGATGCTCCAGGGAGAGGGGGTAGAGGGGTAGGGTGGTTCGAACACATTCAAAACTCACAGGGCTGTTAGCTGGCCATAATTGCTCCATTCATCAAAATATGGGGCCCAGTAATTACGCTGGGCTGCTCTCTTGGTGTGTGGAATGGTCAGGTTTCTTTGAAAGTATCTTAGCGAAACGGAGAGATCAACAAAAAATTTTTGAAAAGTGCAAAAGCTTTCGTGAAAAGGATAGTTCACACAAAAATAAAAAAATTCAGTAATTTACCCTCAAGTCGTTACAAACCTGCAAGGCATTCTTTTATCTGTGAAACACAAAATGAGATATTCTGAAGAACATTTGGTGTGCTAACAACATTGGACCCCATTGGCTTTAATTGTATAATAAAAAAACATCACTGGGACATTTTTTTAAATATCTTCTTTTGGGGTCCACAGAAGACAATAAGTCAAACAGGTTTGGAATCGCATGAGAACATGATGATTTTTGAGTGAACTATCCCTTTACCGACATTCCAGTGCCAGTTCTGGTCTTCTGGGAAGGATAGATGGTTATATCTGTTGTGATGCACTCACAACGTTCTCTAAACTGTCTGAAGATATGGGATACGAGTGAGACACACTAGAGGAATTCAGGTTAATCATAGCAGCTCTTCACTTATATGGACATTCGATCTGAATCTCGGGGAGTTTTGCTGATCTGGTGTGGTTAGCTTGGCTTGTTGCCTCTCTGAGCAGCTTCCTGAAACTGCTTAATAGTTGGATTACAGCAGGTCTTAAAGAGAGATGTTATTAAATATTTATTTCCTGTCTTCTGACCCTTGTGTCAACCTGTCTTTTGACAATTCATACCCGAGGCTTCATTATTAGGGGGCAGATAGGTGATAGCTTTGTATTGTACGAGACAAAGCAGTGCAAGACAGTATTATAGGTAAAAGCAAGATGGCACTTGA
Organism: Sinocyclocheilus anophthalmus; assembly: GCA_018155175.1. Lineage (NCBI taxonomy): Eukaryota > Metazoa > Chordata > Actinopteri > Cypriniformes > Cyprinidae > Sinocyclocheilus > Sinocyclocheilus anophthalmus. The sequence goes on along the minus strand of JADLZN010011130.1, from coordinate 72,357 downwards.
TTATGCAAAGAATATGTTTTGTGCTGCGGTCATCAAGTGAATGTTGTAGTGATCAGGGACTGTGATATCACTTTTACATCCTGGTTCAACAATACATGCGACTACAGTGAGGCTTTTTGTTAACACCAGTTTTGGGTGGATGCTGTTTTTATCTAACACAAAAGCAATTGATTTTTAGTCTATTTATAAAGTAATTCAATGATCTGACATCAATTTTGAATACCTTTAGTTTCGTGATTCCCAACCAGTGGTACACTATCATTCAAAAGGTTTTGGGTCAGTAACATTTATCAATCATTTTATTTCAAGACTGGAGCAATGGCTGCTGAAAATTCAGCTTTGTCTTCACAGGAATAAACTTAATATTTTCAAAAATATAAATATATTTCAAAATATTTATGTTTTTACTGTATATTTGATCAAATAATTGCAGGGAGCATATGAGACATATTTCAGAAACATTAAAACTGACACCAAACTTTTAAATGGTATTGTACATGCACCTCAGGGGTACATCAGTTGGTTCTAAGGGGTCAAAGAGAGAGAGAAAAAAAGTGAAATTATATGTTTTTTTTTTATCTATTATCCTATCTTTTCTATTTTCATCCTATCAAATGTCTTCAAACCAATATCAAACTAAATCTGATTCTATATGTTTAAACTGCTTTGGTTTGACAGGAAGCTACTATTTGGGTTTTTCTCCCATAGTCTGCTGCATTTAGTTGAATAAAGTTCAAACATTTAGTTTGTAGGTATCTGGTTTGATGTTGATAAAGGCAAAACTACGCCAAAAAAGGTTGAGAAATACTTTTTTCAGTCCTGATGTCATCAGAAAGTGTTTACTGGGTTCTCTCACGCCTCTTGGCAGTGTTTCATTTATTAAAAGACCCACTGCATGAATGTAACACCAAGTAAATAATCCTTTGACCTTCTCTGATATTCAACATGCTCAACTAGTTGTTCTCATTGTGCATAAAGCAGATTATACACATGATTTTAATGCAACTTTGCTATTTTCAAAACAATCTTGTCCTTGATATTGACAGTGCACAGACACAATATACCAAAATTTCGACATATAAAACAGATAAAGAATAGTGACAATATGATATGAGGAATACTTTGGTGTGTTACGTGACAGTGGGCACAGGTGACCTTCGACCCGAAACTGCAGTACTACTTACAAGCTTCTGAAGTGTCCACCTCACCCAGACCTCATCACCTCAGAGACACGTGGCGTGTGTTTAAACCTACAAGAAAGACAAAACAACTACAGTGAACTTTAAAAGACTTGCTCAGGAACCAAATCACAATGGAGCAGTAAAAGAGCAGTTGCTTTTTAATATTGAAAGAAAGGCCAACTCTTTTTACTTGGTCACACAGTGCAGCTCTTGTTTGAGTTTAGAGGTGTTCTGATAAGAGATCAGGTTAGATAGCGGCACAAAGATAGAGAGACACATTCATCTGCAAATAAGAAACCAGTGCTGTGCAGTTTCTTTCTCAGAAAACATCTGCAGTATTTTTTATAATACATTTATGGTAAAATAATGTTCGTTCCCATTAACCTGCAATTACTGAGCTGTATTCTTGATTTTTCATTACTTGACAAAATTTCCAGTCTCTACTATCAACAACTCTCAAAGCAGAATTAAAAAGGTGTTGCAACTGATAAATTAACCGGTTCTATAAGAGCATAACAGAAATTTCAAACAGATTCCATATTAGTATGGTGGCACTGCATTGTTCACTGATCTGTTTGACAACTTAATCCACAGAGTAAGGGAATATTGGCTTTCATTTCAGTTTAAAGGTGAAGTGCGTAATTTCACCAAACAGAATTGCAAAAAATAATGAGTGTTTCCAAACTCATGCCATTGTTTGAGTTGGCAAAAGTCTTTTCAAAGACTCTCAGCATTTATAGTTTTGGGGTTGAATTAACTGCTATGCTTGTATCTGCATACACTCTCAAAAATAAAGGTACAACAGCTGTCACTGGGGCGGTACCTTTTCAAAAGGTACATATTTGTACCTAAAGGGTCCATTTTGGTACCTTAAAGGTACATATTAGTACTTAAAGTGTACATATTACAACCTAATAGGTACAAAAGGTACCGCCCCAGTGACAACTTTTGTACCTTTATTTCTGAGAGTGTATTAAGTTGGAATAGGACAAAGTATTTTAGCATCCAAACTACACACTTCAGATTAAAATAGTTCTTCCTGTTATGTGTTAAGTCCATTCAGTGTTTCGTGGGAGTTTTTTGACAATGTGAGATATAATAAAGAGAACAGACTGTCCAGAGATCTCAGAGGCTTTTGTGAGCTTTAAATAGTAATTCATCCTTTTGAATTTAAGCAGCTAGACGCAACAGAAAGCAGCGACGTCTTAAAAACACAGTGCTCATGGCGCGATACACTGAAAAAAAAAAGAAAAGTGGACCGCGGTATGTACCAAGAGTACCGTGATACGCATCGTGGGTGGTGTATCACATTTTTTCGGTTCGGTTAGAATATTGTTACACCCCTAGTATTGAACCTTCTTTAGTTTCCTAAATCGCTATTATATAGTGTCATATGAGATGACTGAGTAAAGAAAAACCTGCAACTGTATTTGTCTAGATAGATATCTCAGTGCCATATTGATGAGCATAATAGATGGTCTTTTCACAGCTATGCTAGACTGTCCTTTATATCAGATAACACAGGATTTATTTAATGTTGACATGTTGACTAAACCGTTGAATTAATAGCTGTCCTGTTGAGGAGGGGTTGGTAGAGAGTCATTTAAGAGAGTCAGTATGTTGGGTCTGTAAATCAGCAATGGTTACTGATGCTGAGCTGGCTTATAGCAGACAGTCATGTGCAAGTTATAGGGAAGGCCCTTGTCATAACATAGCCTACATGCTTTATCTACACAAACGGAGTGCCAGGATTTTAGGAGCAGGAAATGTTTTTTATGGACTGAGGCTATGTGTTGACGAAGGACTGCAGATGGTGGAGATTGACCACAAAAAGTAAACAGCCTCTCTTACAGAAAGAGAGAAACAGTTTAGTGTAGCAGGCATTACATGTGCTTTGATAATGTTGAGTTGCTTCTCATCTGGTGGCTGAAACAGAGAGCGTTTGTCATTAATAAACTGATCCAAACAGAATCTCTGCATAGAATAGAATTGGAACAGCCGCCATTCACAAAAATCTACACATACCCACCGTTTGACTTTTCGTTTATTAGTTATTTGGGTAAAATTGATCATACTTTCAGTAACTAAACGGTGGCGATTACCAGGATTTTTTTATATTAACTTAATTTATATATATATATTTCCATTTTATTTTCAGTTTCATAAAATCTCTTGTTCGTTTTAATTTAGTTTTAGTTGTTGTTTATTTTATTTTATTCTTAAGTTAATTTCCTGATTCGTATCCTTAACATTTTTTAAACAATGTTAAATTTCAGTTTATTGTCATTGCTATTTAGCAACATTTTCATGTTTACTGCAGGTACGCATCAAATGTGTCAAGTTTCATAATATGCCATGTATCATAAACTGAAACAAAAATATTATTAAACGAATGATTTAGTTTAGAGTCATAAACGTGTTTTTGTTGTTGTTATTGTTTTTAACCAAAAAATATATTATGCTTTGCACACCTGCATCAATGGTATGAGGGGTGAAAATAAAACATATTTTGAGAATTTTCAGAGTTATTTTTTTTTTGTTTACATTTTTTAGTTAAACTTTTTTTTTCATTTTGTCTGTTTTTGTTTGTGGAGTACTCTTAGCTCCATTTTTAAATAAATTCTGTGGATTTTCCTTCAAAATCTGCACAGAAAGTGTTTGAGCCTCTTTTTCCTTTTATTTCACTTTTTTGTTAGATTTTCAACTGTCACAAGTTACAATGTGATGTGTCATACAATGTAAACATAAAGCTAACCAATTGCCTCATCTGTATCTTCCACAGGAGATGCCCCTGACGTCATGAAATTTGACATTTCTAAGGAGGGCAGCACTCTGTCTGTGGTGGAGCAGGCCAACGTGTGGCTGTTCCTTAAAGTTGCAAAGGGCAGCCGAGGGAAAGGGAAGGTGTCTGTTCAGCTCCTGCAGCATGGCAAAGCTGACCCAGGCTCTGCGGACAGACCCCAAGAAGCGGTGGTGTCCGAGAAGACTGTGGACACGCAGCGCAGCGGCTGGCACACACTACCGGTGCCCCGCACGGTGCAGACCCTGCTGGACAGGGAAAACAGCTTGCTCAGTCTCCATGTCTCCTGTCCAATGTGTGCCGAAGCCGGCGCCGTGCCCATCCTGGTGCCTGCAGAAGGCAACAAGGGCAAAGAGAGAGAACAATCTCACCGACCCTTCCTCATGGTCGTGCTCAAGCCAGCCGAGGAGCACCAGCACCGGCGCAGCAAGCGTGGCCTAGAGTGTGACGGCAAAATCCGCTTCTGCTGTAAACGGCAGTTCTACGTCAACTTCAAGGACATAGGGTGGAGCGACTGGATCATCGCTCCGTCTGGATACCACGCTAACTACTGCGAGGGCGACTGTCCCAGCCATGTGGCCAGCATCACTGGCTCTGCCCTCTCCTTCCATTCCACCGTCATCAATCACTATCGGATGCGCGGGTACAGCCCCTTTAACAACATCAAGTCGTGTTGCGTACCCACGCGCCTACGGGCCATGTCCATGCTCTACTACAACGAGGAGCAGAAGATCATTAAGAAAGACATCCAGAACATGATAGTGGAGGAGTGTGGCTGCTCATAAGATGCCATGAACTCCTAACAAACACTTCAAATGTTGGTACAAAGCACATATCAGAGGACTGGCAGTCTGTGTTCACCCACAAACTTTTGAACTGCAAACTCGGACAGCCTATTTGTTTTTCGATCATTCCAATAGGACTGATTATTGGAGCGGTCTTTGTGGCACTTTCATATAAAAATGACGGAGGAGAACAAAGCATAATATATTTTTTTTAATGAAGGGAGACTGAGGCAACAGGTGCATGGGTCAAAGTGTCAGCCCTCATTCTCTGCACTGCAATAAAGAGACTTATTTTGAAGTGTGGAATTATATATTCTGAGAAGAAGAAGAAGAAAAAAATATGCAACTCTATGCAAGTCAAGTATTATTACTGGATGTTCTTTTTTTATTATTATTATTTGTCTTTTAGCTTTTGTTTAATGTTGTTTTTATTGCCATCCCTTTTCTCACAGACAAAAATTAGTCATTTTTTAGAACATCATTTAGTAGTTTAGTAGTTGTTTATTTCCTTTTTCTTGAAATACTTGAACAAAAATTAGTTTGACCAGCTGCTGGAGCCAAACTACATTATTATTGTTATTATGATTATTATTATTATTATATTGCTATTATCTCCTAAACATTCTGAATGTTGATGAAAACTAATATAAATTTGCACTAAGCCAACATTCGTACCATATGAGCCCCAGAGCATTATGGGCCGCATTCTAGTTGCCATATCAGAGTCTAGAACCACACGCATTTGGAACTTACACATAGTAAACCAAAGACCATACACATCCCTTTCTCAGAGCAAATCCCCAAAATGCCCAGCTCTGTGAATTTATTAAAATTAGGAACAACTGTGTATGGCCAACATAATGTACCATTAACTCAAAATAGCACATAAAATAACTTTCATTTTTGTTTGTTTGTTTTTTCCTGAAACAGCCTCAATGTTAAGATACTTTTTGCTCTCTGTGTTTCAACAGTGTTTGTCTCTACCAATGTATAACAGAGGTCTTAGATTCTGAACTGAAACCTAGCCTTCAAACATTGTTCTCGACAGAAACATTCAGTAAAGAGAGAGATAGAAACAATGTTTTGGCAATGGCAATCTGTTTTGTCAGATTCACAGTACAAGACATTAAAGGAACTTACTGTGTTTTATGTAGAGTTATGCAACATATGGTGATATGTTACCATGTTGTGCAAATCAAAATATGTACTTGTCATGTTTTATATCTAATTTATTTTGCAGCATATTCTTTGCTTCACTATTAAAGCTGAATTGTACAACTTCACCTTTTGGTTTAAGTCAACAGTATGTGTTTACCAGGCCAAATGATAATCTGCATTTCAACACTAAATGCAAGTTAGTTTGAGTTTCACTAAATGTAGTCCAATTAAGTATATTTTTTTGCAGATCAACTGACAAATCGGTCACGTAACCCCAAATATTAGCACTACACAGCCAAAGCAGATGCTGTGCAAACTGTGAACTCCTCAAGGGCTGTTTTCTGTCTTTTTTAGTCTGTTGGGAGGTTTTTTTAGTCTGTTGCTGCTATTGTACTTGAAATAAGTCAAAATGAGAAAAAAAACAAGAAATTATGCTCATGGCTGCACTTATTGATCCACTACAGTGACAGTACTATGGTTGAACATTTGACATATTCAATTTAAAATAAGTTTTTTATTTGAGTATACGTTAAACTGTATACAGTATTTTTATGATGGCAAAGCTGAGTTTTCAGCATCATTACTCTAGTCTTCAGTGTCACATGATTCTTCAGAAATCATTCTAATATGCTGCTTTGCAGCTTAAAAACATTTACTATTATTATTATTATTATCAATCCTGAAAACAGTTGTGCTGCTCAATATTGTTTTGTGGAAACCTTGATAATTTTTTCAGGATTCTTTGATGAATAGAAAGTTCAAAGAACAGCATTTATATGGAAAATATTTTTTGTAATATTATAAATGTTTTTACTGTCAATTTTGATCAATTTGATGCATCTTTGCTGAATAAAGTATTAATTTCTTTCCAAAACTTTTGAACAGGTGTGAAAATCACAAACCGATATGTATTACATGGTTTTCTATTTAACATAATCAAAGCATAAAAGGCCTTCAATAAGAGATATGTGCACTTACAGGGGGACCTTGTCAGCACACCGGCATGCTGTGTCAGGACAAGAGATGTGACCCAGGGGTAGAAAGGTAATTACCGCTATCATCACTCAGCAAATAAAACCCCCACAGGTCCTGTGAAAAAGAGCCTCTCTCTCAGAGGAGGACATAATCTCTTCCCCATAAACCCTTCATGCCATTTAGAGCACAGCAACAGAACACAAAGCTGATTTATCACTAATCATCATTTGAAACAAATCTCTCAGCATAGAAACGCAAAAAAAGATGATCAGAGTTCACATGCTTACCAATCATTTCATTGCTGCCTCCATTATAATTAATGTGACAAGTACTTTCATATGACTTCTGCCTTTGAAGATCCAGTAAGAAATATAGGTCAAGGTCAGTTCTCTTTTCACTTAGTCTTGCTAACTTTACAGAGACGTTCATTTCGCTTGGACATCTTGACATTTGAGGCTTGAGGGTGTTTACATGAGTCTTTAATTATCCGCCTATATCCACAAACAATACATGCTTTGAAATAGTGCATGTGTAATATTGCTGGTGACTGTTATCTGATGCGTCACACATGCATGTATGCCTTTATAGTGCCATAAAAGGAATTCACATCTTTGTTGGGTCTACTTGTGTTGATAACTCTACATCCTCTGGTAACATTCATCAGGAACCATAAAAAAGGGACGATGAACCAAAACAGACACTGCCGAGTTCAAGTTCATTTCCTTGCGAAGGTATGGCTTCCACACAAATACAATTCGCAATTTTAAATTAATTAATTCTAATATTATTTAGTAATTTGTATATATTAATCTACATTTACTAATGTCATATAATGATTTATAATTAGCTATTAACTGACTTTCTGTTTAGAAGCAAGCTGCTTGCAAACTGTTGCTGGCATCTAAGACTGACAATGTATATCATCAGTAGACCTTGTGAGGTTTAAACATCACATGATGCATTCCTGTCCTTCAAGGACATGAGCTTGGAGAACTCAAAATACCCCCGACAGGAGAATAAAGGCTGAGAGGAGGGGGCTGGATCTACAGAATCTGTGTGGGTGTTAAGCATTGTCAATCCTCCAGGAATAAATGTGTTTGGAAGGGTGTTTGTATATGTTATAAGGGCTGAGGTGTTTATTTAACACCTCATCTGTCAAAATGAAGACAGGGGATGTGTTTTACATGCCTTCTAAAACTTGGACTCTGTATATATCATCTCTCTGACAGTATGACACATTTTAAACCCTTGAATGGGACATGGTGGCCTTGAATCTGGCCAGCACCCTCCCATTCATATTTACAGAGAGTCTCAATGCTGGCTTACGTTAAATTCAATATTGGCTAAGTTCTCCATTCAAGAGTTGTGAAAACTGGTAGTCTGTTGCATGCATATGTAAAAAAGCTCTTTTTGAAAAACTGGCTGAAGAACAGATTGAAACATGAAGTACAGTGGCTTTCTGAGCACTGTGAAACAACTGATATTGGCACAAATCTTTTTAACAAAAGGTTCCTCAAATTTAATCTCAGTGGCCCTAAAGACCTAAAGTAAGTTAAAGGAATATTCTGCGTTCAGTAAACTTAATTAACAGCATTTGTGGCATACCCCAAAAATTCATTTAAACTCGTCCCTGGAGCTTACGGTGAGGCACTAACAATGGTAGAGAATGGGACGATTTTTGGAGGATTTAAAAGCAGAAATGTGCAGCTTTCAAATTCATAAATGCACTTACATTAAAAGGCTGGAATGCAGTACATGACTTTTAAAATCTGAAGAGATTTTAAAACACTAGGCGTCATATACTTGGAGACTTTGTAAATGGTTACAGAGAAAAATTAGAAATCATACTAAATGACTGAGGATTACTCACTACCAGACCTTCAAGTTGCTCTAAACACAACAAACTTGCGTAGAAACAAACGCCTAATTACTAGAAGCCACGTGACAAAAGATTACAATGTGTTCTAAAATCAACTCAAAATATCAAACATGATTGACATGATAACTTTCGTTAACTAATGTCAACTCCTCCAGACTGTAAACCAGGGGAAAAAAATCTGGCCAAAATTCACGTAGTGTTATCCAGCCTTATTGAAATTCACTTGTTCACTCTTACATTTAATAAATAGACTAAAGGTTTTGCGTATTTGGCGTGCTGTCCGTGGGGAGGGCTCCGAACTCAAAATTTGGCCCGAACCCAGAGAAGCCAACCATGTTGTATTAGCTGAGCTGTAAAGCGGTTTAAGCTTTAAAAGGTTAGTATTAAATTTTTCACACCAAAATCATTTTAGCACACATATCGTTTACAGACGACATGTTAAAATGAGCATTTTAACATTTACAGATCGGCCCTATTCAAGAGAACAACTTCCTATGAAACCTGCACAAAGTATCAGTAATATAATAATAAAAAGTTGCTGCAGCAAGGGAAGTCTGTGACTTTTTTTCTTCATAATAAATTACTTGCACAGATGAAATGCAATAACAAACGCTGTCATGTTATCTTGTGTTCAGAGGTCGAATGCTTGAGAACGTAATCATGTGAGACCGTTCTGTGAGGCAGTTATTAAACCAAATCATCTTGATGACAGATTTTTGCTCAGGCATTTCAGATTGACTAAAACAATATTTTAGATGGTGTGCAATGTGATCGGTCTGCTGGTTAATCCAGTGCCCAATCCCATGATCTGTTGAGGCGAAGTCACGTATTTAGTTACGCATCCAGGAATTTTATTGTTAAATGTGTTTTTAATCATAATTTAAGCACATTTTATACAGAATGAAAAAAAATATCCACCTCAATTAAGAGTTTTTTATGTGCATTATAAGATTTTATGCACATAAAATTATCTTGGGGTTTCCATTCAGCATTTCTAAATGCAATATCCCAAAATTTGAAAACGCAGCTACTGTAATTTGGTGGTCATCAACATTGTCACAAATGCTGCCAATTCAGCTTAACTTTTACTGAACCCGTAATATTAATTTGACAACCATAATTACAATGTTCTAGAGATACATGCTGTTTGTCTGGGTGTTAATCTAATACCTGATGTGCACTTGACTTTTTCAGACAGCCCAGGCTGCCTATTCAAGTCTCAGAAGCAACAATGGTACCATGGCTCTGACTATGGCTGACTATGGCTCCCTCCTGGGAACGCCGGCTATCTCAAGGTTGTCAAAAGCTTAATCTCATGCCAGGCTTCTGAGGGGTTGTGCAAATCTTGACACTCTTTTCAGGGCGATAAAAAAGTCTGAAAGATAGAAAAGAAGTAAAAAAACAAGGTCTTGCTGCCTTGGCCTACAGTAGAAGTCCACACAAGGTGGTCTGTTGTTTTCAAGGCTGAGAACAACGTATCATGTCTGCTGGTCTGGTCAGCTTTCTCACTTTGACAATAAGAGTGAGAGTGACTGGGAAATCTAACACTCATCTCTTTGTCTGCGGAGAAAAACTAGAACGGCAGCCTACAGACTGCACGGCTCCTGTGTTATCACTACAAACCTCCTCTTCCCTTTTTTCCACCCCTGACTCCTCTTCTCTCCGCTGAGACATAAACTCCTTTATATTGCATAGTATGTGGGCTTGAACATGGACGCAGGTAAAGTAATACCTGCAGAGGGCACAGAAAGTGCATTCAGGACAAGAGAAAGAGGGCAGATAAGACCCTGGTTGGCGATGGAGAGCACGGCCCTACACAGATCTGTCCAATTGTGCACTGACCCAAAATCCCATCAATGGTTTTATCATGCCATTAGCAGGGAAACAAAGGGTGTCTTGCAGATTCTAATTAGTGCTATACCAAAGTATAATTTTTATACTAAACATCTCTGACCTCTCAGGGTAGGCTCCATTGTGTTCACCCAATAACGATGTATTAAAAACAGAAATGTTTTACCATTGCTTTTTTGAAAAGTTTTGCGTACAGTTAACAACGTTGTCAAAACAATCCCCACACACGCATAGATCAGCGAAAATGACTAAAATGATATGTATGTACTGTATGCATGTATGATGTTGAGTTGACAGTAGCAGTAGCTTGAGTTTTGTTGAGGACAAAAATCTGTAAATATCTGGTTCTTAAAGCTTTAATAATTATAACATAAAATGGCTTTATGGTATTTAGTCTATTAACACATGAAAGCACAAACTGCTTATATCAAAAATGTCTGTAATTTGGCCTATATTTCATAACTCCCTTACATTACATTAAATTGGCCTATATGTCTACGTTAATAATAAAAGAAGATTCTGTTTAAATATGCAACATTTCTGCCACAATACCACAGTTACTGTCACTACAGTAAATCAAAATGTTGGTGATTTGTGGATTGAAAAGTATTCTTACTGCATTGTTGTCGCACAATGTTTCTCTTATTTTCCGCGTTAGTGTTGTTGAGAATGTCAGCGCTGTTTCGTCCGCCTTTGACATCTGTGGTTTGTATGGAAATCTCTGCTCCAAACTCAAACGCTTCTCACAGCGCTGTTTAGTGTGTCTCGTGATCGAGATTAGTCAGCGAGTAAACGCATTTGTTTTGAGCTCGCGCTGCGCTGTCTTTAGGCAGAGCTAAAAACGGTCCGTGCAGCGCGAATCAAACGAGTCGCGCTCTTCCGCTTTTGACGCGTTTAGGAATTCGCGTGCGCAAAAGAAATGAGAGCGCATATGAGTTATCAAACTTTTTTTTATTGAAAACATCGATTTATTACAATGAAAAATAGCCTTTAGCAATGATCAAGAACAAAAAACCTGTTACGAGGGATTTAGAATAATAACAAGGTAAAGAAAGCAAGTATCAAGATAAAACAAATGAGTAATCAAATTGTTATCACTCGCGTTTTACTACATCTTTTCTAAAATGTATTGTTGCTATCTTGTGTTGACATTGTGAACCTGCATAGGCCTATTTTGTAAATTATGCTTGGCGGGCCATAGGCTATATGATATAGACTATTTAAAGGGGTCATATGATGCGATTTCAAGTTTTCCTTTCTCTTTGGAGTGTTACAAGCTCTTGGTGCATAAGAGAAGATCGTAGTTGCAAGACTAAAGTCTCAATCCCAAAGAGATATTCTTTATAAAAGTTAAGATTCAGCCACACCTACCTAAAACCATGCCCCCAACATACCTACGTCACTCTGTGGGAAGATTTACATAACACCGCCCAAATGTTCACGCAACGAAAGAAGGCGTGGTTTCAGGAACAGCAGTAGTGTTGATGCAGCCATGTCAGGGAGACATTGGTTAAGATTTATTTACAACAGAACAGCACAACCCAGATGTTCGAATTTTGTGCAACGCATTGATGGGCGACAGTTTTTTGAACCTAGAAGAGTACAAGGCTGGCTTTGCACAAAGGCTATTTCTAAAAAAAAAAAAAAAAAGAGGTCAATTCTGACTTTGCTATGACATCGCCGCTTCGAATCAGTGATGTAAGTATGTTTTGTTATTAGTGTATATTTGCTATTGACTGTTCAAATGCGGAGTTTAGCGCAGCACAGAGTAACGCATTTGTGTGTGTGTGTGTGTGTGTGGGGAACAGGGTCACATCACAGGAGCGTGAACTGCCTGTCAGAAATCATAGCACGTCAGCTGTCTTAACCGCGGCTTGTGTACTGCATCATCACTGTGTCTGTCATGCGACTTTCGGGCTTGAACTCATGGTAAAACTAACGACATTATTAACTGTCTTGATATTTACTTTGAAAGCTGACGCTCACAATTATGGTAAGGGGCGTTACATTTCCGACGCGTGCTTGTGGTGTTTGGCCAATCACAATAGACTGGGTCAGCTGGCCAATCAGAGCAAAGGAGGGGGAGCCCGACTGCGCTTGTCTGAAGGAGGGACTTTGTAGAAATGAAGCGTTTGAGGGAGGCGAGCAATAGAGGACCTAAAATAATGTCCAGTATTTGAAAAATAATGTGTTTTATGAACATTAAAGCATGTCAACATATTCTGTTACACCAAATACACAAAATAATGATCTTTAATATAGATCATTTGACCCCTTTAAGACAGCTGCGGGCTGCTTAAAATTCATCCACGGGCCGCATTTGGCCCGGTGGGCCGTAGTTTGGACACCCCTGCCATAAACTGAACACATAGGCCTAATACACACAGGCATGACATTGTTTTCACAAAGTAGCGTTTTTGTAGGTTACACAAAGACAATAACAATATCATTTTCAAAAACTTGCACTATGGAACCCTTTTTCAAAAGTTTGCATTTTAGTGTAAATGAACGGCCAAAATGCATAAAAAGTTAAAAAAAAATTGTTGAAAATGGTGTTGTGTAAACACCCTCTAAAAGTCCTACAGGGGCCAATAACACACATTTATTGTCATATCTATGAATTCATTTAAAAATATATTAAAACACATTTCATACATACAATAAGACTTTTCAATTAATTAATTTTAATGACTTTTTGGAGCATAAAGTCACAAACGTCAGGGTGATACAAGTGTCCTGATATTATGGCAAAGAAAAAGCCTTGTTAAAAAAATGACATTATTGAAAAGAAAACTAGGCTACTTTATCAAGTAATTTGTTTTTGTTTTTTTTCAGGGGGAAAAAATTGTTTAACAAACTGCCTCAGTACTTATTAATATTTGAAAAACTATCCGCCAAATTTAAGTCATGTTGTGCAAAGTACGTTGACATGGATGTAAAGTTGATTTTTAAAAAATCTTTTTTTTGACACAGTTCCTTGTCATTTAAGTTTGACTGTTTTAGAGATGCATTGCAATTCCTGCTTAACAAACATGCACACACATCAAAGCTTGTAATGTAATTTGCCTTTCAGCTTGCAGCTTTTGACTTGTTTTATTCTTAATTTTCACTGTTTTTAAGTCACTGCATCAAAAAAATATACAACAATCAACAGTAACTTTTAATAGAAGTCATTCAGCTAGAGTGTAAATATTCCACAGCAATGAATGCCACAGATATTTTTGGAGAAAACCCAATAAGCGAAGGCCACTTAGTTATTAAATGAAGATGAGATGGATAAAAAAATACATTGTTTTCTTCCACTGTCATCTCTTGTCCTCCCACAGAGAGGTTGTCCTTCCTTAGTTACTATTTTTTTCTGTTTGTTTTATAGTTGTTTTGAATGCGTCTTGCTTCAACTTAATATTCTACATTTCCCAGAAGACACCAGCAATATAATGCAAATTAATGGCAACTAAAAATCCCCAGTCCTCTCCGAGACACATTATAATTCTGTTTACCTCATGTGCCAAAAGTAAACAACACAACAGAGTCACTTCAGGCAAAGGAAGCGGTGCATGCTGTTCGTTTGATGAATCTGCATTCCTATCACATTTCGTTTGTGTATCATAGTAAACTATAGTAAATACTCTTTCCATGCCACAAATGGGTAAAGTTTATTCAAGCAGTCCTCTGTGCACAACATGGATCTTATCTGTATGAACAAAGACCATACTGGTGCAAAGGGAGAGTGCAGAGCCAGTGGACTGAGTGAAAGAAGATAAATAAGGAAAAGTTTCAGCAAACAGACAAAGTGCAGTGACCCTGTTGACAGGTTAGTCAGCGCTTCTTCGGAAACACTTGGTCGGAGTGGCTGAGGCAGCTCAGCAGGTGGTGCAATATTTACCAATCAAAATGCCATGAAAGTCCCACTCTGACAGGACTGCTCAACATCACTCAGCAAAGCACTTATACCATGTAATTATTTATGACTTCAAATAAGCAATGACTTTGAACAAAGCCAAGACATTGAGAAAAACAAGCTTTTGTGGCTCTGTACAGATAACAAGGATTGCCCCATTAAATAAAAAGGAGCAATCTTTATAACGTACCACATGAATCAAAAACATGATTATTTTTCTGCATCTATTCATTTATAATAATAATAAATACCTACTTACAATGGTTGAATATACTTCTTCTATGCATGTTTCTGTATTAAAATTATATTTATATAGGTGATAGAATTGTCCTGATAACATAATGAGGAAAAACACTTATTAAAAAAATGAAACAATACTAATAATAAACAAATTAAACAACTTGTTGTTTATAATAATGTTTTATCATTCCTTTAAAAATGTTAACAAAACTGCTTTACTGATTAATAATATTTAAAAAAAAAAATTTATTTACAAAATTAAACATTCAGAACCTAAAATATAAAACAGGAACTTATCTCATAGAGAATACCACATGATAGCCCTCATGACATGTAGGTGAAGGTCTATACGTCACTTATTTTATAATTTAAAATTTAGCAAAAAATTTTATGTCAAGGCAATGTTAGTTCAGATTACAAAATGTCATGTGGCTTCCTAAAACACCCACACCGCACACAACACACCCACACATATATATGTGTATAATATTATATATTATATATATATATATATTAGGGGTGGAGTGGTTCAACTTACTCACGGTTCGGTTCGTATTATGGTTTTAGAGTCACGGTTTCGGTATGTTCTATGTTTAGGCAAAAACTATACTGTCAAATAAAAATAAGAAAATAAGAATAATCAAGCTTACTAGCACCATCACAATAAATACAATAGAGTAAGATTACAATAAATAAACCTGCTTTTCAGTTTTTTTTAGGTTGTCCTAACCTTAGTTTTCAGGTACAGAAATGAATAAGTAAGATTAAAACATCATTGCATATTTGACCTGTATAAATTAAAGATGAATCTTTATTAAGTTACAAAAGCTATTCAATCAAGAGCAGTGAGTGATTTCTTTGTTGTTGCTGTTTGATTTATATTAAGAAAGTGCTGTCACTTTAAGAGAATGCACTGATCCAGTGCACTGATCCAGTACGTTCAGCCGGCTATTGTCTGCTTTAGGATACTTACCAAGACGGGCATTTTTACATATTTTTTGTGTGAATTTGTCCATTCAAGCACAATACTTCACAGTGAGCTTAATATTTGCGCGTGTTCTGAGGCGCGGTTTTGCACGCTTCGGATGAGCGCACGCACAAATCTTCTCACTGCGCTCGTGTCCTCTGGCTGGCTCTTAAATATTTAAACTGGCAAAGCTTAAACGAGTTTAGCTTAAACACAGATATCAACGTGTGCTGTTCCGGTCTCACCTGTGCGCGCGCGCTATCAGCACCCAGGTGATGACGTAATAAATGCTCATATTCCCAGCATACGGATTCGCTTGGAACAATGTTTTTTTTTTTTTTTCATCGCTGTTTTTGTAATGCTTTGTAAAGCCCGAATTTCATCCATCAACAGAACCATACATTAGCCGAAGCCTTGATTTTATGACATATTATACATATATATAAACAATTTATAATTGTTATTTGTAAATATATAAAATTATTTTATTTCTGCCACGACAACTCTCTGAGAGTTTAGCATGGCAATATACATGGCAGTGTCAATGTGTTGGGTCTTGGCAGAATAGATCTGCTACGATGCTGCTGCTGCTACGGCAGAGCAAGTAACGAGACTTGCTACTGCCAATACATCCATAACATGCTGCTATGAGCATGTAAGAAATACTGCTGCTGAACATATAACATATATGAGACAACCAATCAAAATATACATGAAATCACGCTGTACAAAGGTCATAAGGCGGGAGAAGAGTCGGGACACGGCGACAACTCACAAACTTTACTAATAAATAGCGCGACAGCCCCTCGCGGACGACTGCCGCGCACAAACGAAACCAACACACAAAATAAAATCCAGGCCTGGTCCTCTCTCGTCTTTCCCTGTCGTCACTCCTCCTTTTTTTCCTTCCGGAGCTCCTCCGTGAGACTCCGAGACCGGTGAGTGGCGCAGGTGTCGCACATTCGCAATTACTCCACCGGCCTCGCCCCGTTCCCACGGCTCTCGGCCCCGCCCCTCTCGCCACATACCCCCATCGCCCCTCGCAGGCCGGGGGGTACTCCCGATACTGCGCTCTACTCCCCCCCTCCCCCGGGGAGCCGATCACGGCGGCCGCGGCGTACCTGGGGGTAAGGACAGACAGACGAGGCGAGAGAAAAGGAGACGGAAGGATGAGGAGAGACAGAGACGAGAGAGGGGAGAGAGGGGAAAAAAAAATTCTGGTTCCGGTTCCCAGACACACTGCCGCTTGGTCCTCAACCGGCTGAGAGGCTCTCACTCGCGGTGCCATGCGATGGTACTGGACATTGTTGGTGGATGGCCCACCGCTCCTCTGCCTCCTGGTGGATGGCGATGGCTCCTCCTATTGAGGGTAGCGAGTCCCCCGTTCCCTGCTCCTCGCCAATCATGGCGGATGGCAGCAGGCTACGGCCTCCTGGCGAACGGGGCTGACTCCTCCGCTCCCTCACGGACGGCAGCCACCCCACCTCGACCCAGGAGCGCGGCAGCGAGCTCTCCGTCCCACCTCGTCTTCCATAGTTCCAGCACCACCGCCTCGGGCAGCCACCGGCGGTCTCTCCGCTTGTTCCTGCTGCCCGATCTCCTCAGCACCGCGATCCCCCTCAGCAGCGATGGCTCTCTGACAGCGTGTCCCTCCTTCCTCCCATGTTTCGGCACCAATGTAACAAAGTTCATAAGTCGGGAAGAAGGAGGCGGGAACCGGCGAACACTCAAAGAAACTTTAATAATAAAATAGCGCGACAGCCCCTCGCGGACGACTGCCGCACACAAAACATAAAATAAACTCCAGGCCTGGTCCTCTCTCGTCTTTCCCTGTCGTCACTCCTCCTTTGTATCCTTCCGGAGCTCCTCCGTGAGACTCGAGACCGGTGAGTGGTGCAGGTGTCGTGCATTAGCAATTACTCCACCGGCCTCGTTCCGTTCCCACGGCTCTCGGCCCGCCCCTCTCGTCACAACGCAACAACCCATATCGATCTGTACGGTGTAGCTGGGGAAGATGGAGGATTTCTAAAGCATGCTGCAACTGCTACAGCTACAGCGAGCACTAGCAGAGTATTTGAATGTTTGAGCAGCAAGCTCATTGGCTCCTGATACAAAAAGAACCAATCAGCTGTGCCACATGAATAATGATGCTATTATGTCAGACTGAGTTAGAACCTATCGGCCTGCGCAGTCTAGAGTTTCATGACAGAACTATTATATTAAATTCAGTAATTAAGTAATTAATATTAATTAAGATAAATTATATATTTAAAAATGTTGATGATTAATAACATTTAAAGAAAGATGTTGATGTGTAATGATTAAGATGTGTAAACATTAATTTAAAAGGAAATATGTTTTTTAATATACAGTCATGGCCAAAAGTTTTGGCAGTGACTTAAATTTTGTGTTTTGCAAAATTTGCAACTTAAACTGTTGTGGATCTCATTCACATTGTTTCTTATTATTGTGGTAGAGGTGATCAGATGCATTTTTATATTGCAAAAGCTTCCTTGGCCAAAATGAACTTTTCACCAAACACACCAATTTCCTGTTTTTTGATCCTTTCACCAAATGACCACTAATCTTAATGACTAATCAGATCAGCAGCACATTTGAAAATGTGCTGAGCACTATTCATGTAGGATGCACGATATTGTATTTTGCCATCTCCGATATGCGATCGTTTTCCAACCTTTTGGCCGATGCCGATGGCCGACCCATCTCTCCTGTGTGTAAATTATGAGCAATTATTTTTAATTTTGGTTAGTTTTAACAAGAACTTATTTGTTAGAATAAAAGGGTAAGTTCACCTCAAAAATTAAAATTCTCGTACTTATTACTCACCCATCATGTTGTTTCAAACCTGTAAGACCTTTGTTCATCTTCGGGACACAAATTAAGATATTTTTGATGGAATCTGAGAGCTGTCTGACCCTGCATAGACCAAGTCTAGAAACGTAGCAAGGAGATCTGTAAAATAATCCATGTGACATCAGTGGTTCAACTGCAATTATACGAAGCTATGAGAATACTTTTAGTGTGCAAAAGAAAAAAACGACTTTATTCAACAATTTGTCTCCTCCGCATCACCCTGTAAACAGCGTATGCTGTTCTGTGTCAGCTGCGTCACGCGGATACATGGTGGTTCCCTTCAGACTCAATCACATGTTTGTGATTTTTTTTTATTCATGTATCGTTAAAATCCACATACTCATGATTTTATGACATCAATTACTGCTTTATTTAATCAGAAACACAGTCTAAATATTATTTGTGTATTGTACTTTCATTTTATTAAAAGTAGGCCAACAGCGCCCCCTATGTAATTAAAACTCCTTTATTCTATCATACACCGAAGGCGTCATTCTGTATGTGCTTTCACAGATTAAATGCAGCGATCCAAAACAGTGAATCTAATCATCATTCAGACAAAACTTTATCTAATCTCTAGCACACCCGAACACATGTGAGTTAATGTATTCCTCTTATCGGCAAAATTTTTCATATCGGGCCGATGCCGATATTTACATTTAAAGCCATTATCAGCCAATTCCGATATTGGTCCGATAATATTGTGCATCCCTATAGTCAGGTGAAATCACTATTCGATTGTAAGAGCAGACTGATTGCTATTGTAATGTAGGATGCGTGGCAATCAAGGTGCGGATCCATCTGCAAGCTTTATTCAAAAACATGGTCAAAACAGGCAAGAGTCAATACCGGAAAAACAGTGTTAGACAGGTCAAGACAAAAGAGTAATCCAAAGTACAGGCAAGGGTTGATCAGCGGCAAATAGTATCCAAGAGGGCAAGACAAAGGGTAATCCAAATTACAGGCAAAAGTTCAGGGCAGGCAGAAAACAATCACAAAACAGAATAAAATAAATAAAAAAACACGCAAAAGGCAAGGCAAGAAATGTTACAGGCTAAACAATACTCAACCACGAGTGATGGTGAGAGTGTCGTATTTATAGTGTGTGTAATTGGCTGCAGTTGAGTCCGTGATCGGAGTGGTGAAATGGATTCTGGGAAATGTAGTCCGGAGAGAGATGTGACAGTTTGTGTAAATGTGATGATGGGTGACCTCCGGTGGTGAATGAATGAAAGTCCATGGACCGAATTCATGACAGCTATAAAAGGAAGGAAGAAGCGCTTCCAATCATTGTGTTCTTGTTAGCAATGGTTACCTCCAAAGAAAAACGTGCAGCCATCATCGCTTTGCATCAAAATGGCCTCACATGCAAGGAAATTGCTACAAAGAATATTGCGCCTGAAAGAACCATTTACTGGATCATCAAGAACTTCAAGGAGAGAGGTTCGACTGCAGTGAAGAAGTCTTCAGGACGTCCCAGAGTGTCCAGCAAGCACCAGGACCGTCTCCTCCTGAGGAGTCAGCTACAGAATCGTGTCACCAGCAGTGCAGAGCTTGCTAAGGAATGGCAGCAGGTTGGTGTGAGAGCATCTGCATGCACAGTGAAGCCAAGACTTTTGGACAATGGCCTGGTGTCAAGAAGGGCAGCAAAGAAGCCTCTTCTCTCCAAGAAAAACGTCAAGGACAGTCTGAAATTGTGCAGGAAGTACAAAGATTGGACAGCAGAAGACTGGTGCAAAGATATTTTCTCTGATGAAGCTCCCTTCCGACTGTTTGGGACATCTGGAAAATTGATTGTTCGGAGAAGAAAAGGTGAAAGCTACCATGAGTCCTGTGTTGTGCCAACAGTGAAGCATCCTGAGACCATCCATGTGTGGGGCTTCTTTTCAACCAAGTGAGTGGGCTCTCTCATAATTCTGCCAAAAAACACTGCCATGAATAAAGAATGGTATCAAAACGTCCTGCAAGAGCGACATCTTCCAACAATCCATTAGCAATTTGGTGATGATCCGTGCATTTTCCAGCATGATGGCGCACCATGTCACAAAGGAAGAGTGATAAAAAAGTGGCTCAAAGATCATTACATTGAAATTTTGGATCCGTGGCCAGGCAACTCCCCGGATCTCAATCCCATAGAGAACCTTTGGTCAGTCCTCAAAAGGTGAGTGGAACAAGCAGAAGCCCACAAATTGTGATAAACCACGAGAACTAATAAGGCAAGAAAAGATCGCCATCAGTCAGGATTTGGCCCAAAAGCTAATATCCATCATGCCAGAGCGAACTGCAGAGGTTATGAAGAACAAGGGTCAACACTGTAAATATTGACTCATTATATATTTTTGCCAATAAAAGCCTTTAAAACTTATGATATGCTTATCATTGTTTTTCAATATACCATAGAAAAATGTGGAAAAATAATCTACAAATACTGAAGCAGCAAACTTTGCAAAACACAAAATTTGTCCACTGCCAAAACTTTTGGCCATGACTGTAGACTTTTCTACAAGTTTTATAAAATAAGTGGACTTTTTTTATTTCTACATGGAAAAAAGTCTGTGAAGCTGAAAAATGAAAGAGGTGGATACAGTTTTGCCAGAAGATGGTTAAAAAAAAGAGAGAGGAAGAGAGAAAATGCCTCCCTTTAAAGCTTAGGACGTTCACGCTTGAGTTGGCCTGTTGGGATAGCAGACAGGTCTGAGGACAGGCTCTGATGCGAGTCTCATTCATTGAGGGCCAGTGTTGTTATTCTAGGCATAGGGAAGTGACGTGGATGAAACAGGCAGCCATTGTCTCCTGGATGCATTGACCTCATGCTCCCTCTGGGACTGTCTAAATATTATTTCTTGCAAAAATGTTGAGCGCTGTTGATAGGCCCTTTTTCACACAGCCTCCTCTCTACCCTGCAGTATGACAGCTTTGTGTGCTGTTTCTATTTGGTTTATGTCAGTGTTCATCTGGTGTGTAATAAGTCTCTCTAGGGTAAGACAAGGTCTGAATTTTGGAGTGTTTATGAATTGTTGCTTGTATTGTGCTGAATATCGTCAGTGGATTGAAACAAATGAAATTACAGCAAAAGAGTATCCATATTCATCAGCGCTACTGTCCCAGGGCTAAAAACACAAACAGTGTATATCACATGAATTTTAACCTTGTAGATTATAATTTGATTACAACTTGTTTCTCTCAATTGCAGAGGCTGCTGCTGTATGGTGGGAATTTGTGCTTTGTAACTGTGTGTTCTCATTAATTTTATATGGCTTTGGCAAGTACACTTGTTTCAAGTGAGCTTCTGTTTTCACTGTCTTGTGAACTCTTGTAGTCTGTGATAATTAAGACAAAGACTGTTGTGAATATCAGCAGGACTGTGGCATGAGGCCACTGATATTCAGAACAACAGCATGATTTCTCATGTGACAATGCTTTTAAAAAAACATGACAACTAGTTATCAAAACGTGATACTGAATAACATATATTTTAGACACAATACTTATAGTTACTTACTATGTTTTGCTCCGCCAGTTCCACATGAAACAACAGCAAAGTCATTACGTCTCTGAGCATTGAGCAACTCAAAGTCCACTCCAAAGGGAGATATTTCGTTTTTTAAAAATCACTTTTCATGAACTACAACAAACGGCTCGTTTGGACTACAGCGTTTGTTTTCCGGGCTTTGTGATATCACAAAGCGGCTCATTGGAATATCATTATAAAGAATTCCCGCCTACAGAAATTCAAATGGTTGGGGGGTGGGGAGGGGCGAGGTTGTGGTTAGAACGCTTGGTTGAGTGAGTGCATCAGACGAGACGACAAGAAGAAAAGTGCTGCTGCAGAGTTAGTGCATCAGATGAGACGATGAAGAAGAAGTGCTGCTGTGCTGTAGCGTCAAATTTTCAACATGTCTAGAACAATTCTTACAAGTATAACACGACGTAGCTGGGCACCGCAGACAGATGCCGAACGGCGCCGCCGGTGTGCCTACGCTCATAGAAAATAATGTATTTGAATTTAAGCTCTGCGGCTCTCGTACCGGTGCCGCCTACGCCTGAAACCGGTTTTTTTTTCACCTCCATGCCCAAACGTCTTTGTTTGGGCTTCCGAAAGCGGATTATGTCAGGAAACAGTGGTTGCAATTTGTTTTTTTAACTTTGTCCCTGAGCATTATAACCCCAATTGCTATTGTGTGCTGCGCATTTTACTGAGGACAGCTTCCACAACATGAGGGAGTACAGTGCCGGATTTGCCCAAAAGCTTTTGTTGAAAGACGGAGCAAGGGGTGTGGCAGTACTGAAACACCGTCTAAGCTGTTCGCCAATCACAACGCACTGGGACAGCTAACCAATCACATCACATTTTGTTTTTTGGAAGGCGGACCGTCATCAAAGCCTGAACTAATCGAGCCGTTTGTGCCAGCTTGGGGAGAAAGGTATTTTAATAATGTAAAAATTATGTGAAAAATAATGCGTTTTCTAGTACACCCCCAAAACAAAATCAAAAATTTGTAAAAGAGCATAATAGGACCCCTTTAAGTGAATGATTAAGTGAATCACTCATGTCAGTGACTTGTTTTGTTCCAGCGAATCAGTTCAATTTATGATTCAATGACCCATTTATTAAGACAAGCCACCTACTGGCGTAACGATGAAACCTACAGAAAGAGTCACAGACTGACATGGACTAAATAGTTTTGTGGACTTTTCAGATTTGAATTACAGTATCTTGAAATATCTTTTAAATATAATTTTAATTCCTGAAAGGAATTCAGTTTGCTTTTAGATAACAAATGATAATTAATCTGTACATACATATTAGTGTATTTTGTCTATTGTGTACTTTTTATATATATCTCTACTAAAAATAAATAATCATATACATAATTGACTATAGTGGAATACTTTTCCCCCCAAAGGGCTCTACTTTTACTTTACTAATGTATTATAAGGATAGTTCTGAGGGCGAGGTCAATATTTATTATTTCTATATATTTGTCTGAAAAAAAATAATTCAAAGATGTTTAAGCTGGTCATTTACTGAATTTTCGAAAAATATGTCTAATCTGTTTACAAAATATATTCAATTAATTATTTGTATTTTGTTTTAAAATTTCTATTGGACTAATGCCAGCTGTGTGACTGTGTTTAATTTCTTTGAATTGCAGGTCAGTAATTTCCCCTTTCTGCCATTTCAACTCAGCATCCTGTGGGCCGTGGCCAATTCAAATTCCAATTTTCCCAGCCCTGGCGCTCAGGGATTTGTGTCCTGAGCATCAGTACAGCCTGTACCGAGTAGAAGGGAGAAGCAGCGAGTTGGTTATGGAGTTGTGTATGGTGGAGTGTCAGCTGGGCTCAGGATGCATCCTTCCTCTGATGAGACTGGAGATGCTGACTCACTCCTACAGCTATAGTGGGTGATTAAAGTGTAATGCCATGTGTGCCACCTCCACATGCTGCACATGCACATACAGCCTGACTGGTCATGCAAAAGAAACAAATCTCACACACACAACTGCACATGTACAAACCAAAGTAGTCATGCTGATTTGTCAGTGTTTGTCAGAGGGTGTGCAACATAAGATCAAACCGCAGCTGTAACTTTCCTGAAGATCACACTTCTCTTCACGGTGAGTAACGCACACCGGTTAAGGACATGGCACACACTGTGTGGGGGCTCGTCGTGAAGGATGTAGGCTGTTGGAAGAGGGACTAATCTTCAGTCGGGCTTTTCACTCTTAAGAACACGTCACGCAATTATTAAGAAAAAATGCATGCGGTGTGTAGTCCCGACCTCGCTAATTACCACAGACTGCACACACACTGTACCGACATATTTGCAAAAATGTCAGACGGGCCAAACGGAGAGTCTCTCACATATCGCAAGCTTTGTAACGATGCCGTACTGTGAGAGAGGCTGTAATTAAAAAGCTAAACATGTTGTTTTATACTTATGTGGATCTCAGTGTTCGCACCAGCGTGAGCCAATTTGGAGGGGCACATTTAATACCTCACTCTCTGTTATGGAGTTTACGAGCTTGTCAAATGCTCGTCGGATTTTAAGGGCTGAAGTAAACAGCATGCGTGAGTTCCAAGACCTAATTACCTCTAAATGCTGGAGGATTTGAGAACACTTCCTCTGTAATAAACTTCTGCTCCAGGTTTGTTTGAAAGGCCTGTCAGTTTTCTGAATCCTATTGTATACCTAGTGATCAAGAGGTTAACCACTTCCTTTAAGGATTCAAAGACTGGCCTGCGATTGGCTGTGGATGGCTTGGTGACGATGACGCAGCCAATCACAGGCCTGGTTGGTCTGAGTAGGCTTTCTGTGGGATAAACTTCTGGGAAAGAGTTGTTTGAAAAGTCTGTCCATTTCGGATTTCTGGATCTTATTGTATAAAAGAGTTTAGTGATCAAGAAGCTAACCGCTTCCTTAGACATCCACAGTACAAGGCTGACACTGGTTGCGGCTGGAGCAGTGATGATGACACATCTGTCACGAGGCAGCACCATGTTTCTTCTTGTCCCTGTGGTGGTGACCTGTCCCCCCACCACATGCCCACCCTCAAATGCATCCCACTTAGAGCCAGGCCTCTCTCTCTCTCTCTCTCTCTCTCTCACTTTCACGGGTTCTGCCCACTTCACTACATAGACAGAAGTAAAATAATAACTTCATTATAGATCTGCATCAAAAGGTTACCCTACAGCTCACCTACACCTATTCCGTCTCCCACACTCTCAGCTAAGCTTATTATGTGTTGATGCTTCTCATTTATAGTTCTACATGTACTGCGATGTGGTTGCAGTGCATTTGTCTGCATGTATATGCTCCTCGTAAATAGCCTCGCTGATCTGAATCCATTATTGACCGCTTCTATAATGAAGTGTGTGGTTGGCACAGAGCTATAACATGATTCCTAGAACTCAGTCTCATTTGTGTTGTTTTGAAAAGGCTGTATTGAAATGACAGCGGTGATAAAGGTTTTCTATATGTTACTGACGTTAATGAAAATAAATATCTGTACAACCTTGACTTAACAAATTCTATATGTACATTATTGCCCAGGAAAAAAGGTTAATCAGTTTACTTCCATCAATGGAATATGTATTTGTTTTAGGGCTGTCATCGTTAACGCGTTAACGCATGTGATTCATTTTACAATCCTTAATGCGTTAACATAATTTAACGCAATTAACGCAAAATTACTGAAGCACAATTTCTATTCTAACCCTTTAAAGGGGTCATATGATGTTGCTAAAAAGAACATTATTTTGTGTATTTGGTGTAATGAAATGTGTTTATGCGGTTTAAGGTAAAAAAAACACAATATTTTCCACATACTGTCCATTATTGTTTCTCCTCTATGCCCCGCCTTTCTGAAACGCGTCGATGTTTACAAAGCTCATCGGTCTGAAAAGTGAGGTGTGCTCTGATTGGCCAGCTATCCAGAGCGTTGTGATTGGCTGAATACCTCAAGCGTGTGAGGGAAATGTTACGCCCCTTTTCCTACTGTGATGCCGTGTCCCGGCGAGCCCGGTCTCATGAAAATGTGTATAAATAGTACGCTAAATAAAAACGAAAACTCGTGGTATTGATATGCAAAAATTGACTTTTGGCGTGCATAGATAAGCATGTGTTTTGGCGTGCTATAATCTCATTTTCGCGTGCATAAGGATACGAAATTTGTTGGCTGCTATGATAAATGCCAAGTTTTTCACGTACATATGATACGCATGTACCCCACAACCCTAAACCTACCCATCGTGTAGCATATACACGCCAAAGTCCATTTTTGCTTATCAATACCATGAGTTTTTTTTTGGAATACTATTTATACGCACTTTCATGAGATCAGGTTGGTCCCGGACGGAGCGACGAGATAAAAACATTAAAACCAATTACAAATGAGGCATTTGTTGCATCTAGTGGTGACATAATTACGGATTATAATGATTATACTGTCTTTTTACATGTTGCATCGCGCCGCGTAAACATAAAACCATGTTTACATTTGTGATCGGAGAAATGACAAACAACAAAAGCTACTCCACACTGCTCAAGACTCGCGTTTGAATCGTCAGTGGAAAATTCTTTAAATATAAAAAACGACTTACAGTCTGTGGTCAGAACAGCCGGCATTGTAGTCTACTCTATCCAGGATCAGGAAACAGTCCTAATGCGCTGCACACATCTGAATATTTATGGGTTAACTTTTCTGGAACAGTGTTGTAAATACAACTTAAACCACTGATTTCTAGTCGTCCTCTTTTGGAGGCCAAACAAAGTATTTTCGCTTTCACAACGAACACATCGTCTCCACAGATTGAGGCGGCGGCCCGGACGGATCGACGAAGGATGTCCGGTGGGCTTGCGGCAAACCACATGTTACGCCCCGTTCTGGACTCCGCTCGTCCACAGTGAAAGCCTATCCGCGATCGACGCGCGAATTTGATTTATTTCCTCACGACCAGCACGATCAGCTCCAGGATGACAAAGCGGATATCGTCCTCTTTTGGAAGACGAAACAAAGTAGGTTCGCTTTCACAACGAAACACACGGCCTCACGACATGGGTGGCGGCGGCACCAACAATACACAGCGAGAATAAATTACTCCCTCTTCTTTGGCGCTGAACCACATCGTGACGTAGACATGTGGGGGCGTGTTAGAACGAGCCGTTTTAGGTGGGCGTGGTTGACTCTTAACTTTTATAAAGAACATCTCTTTGGATTTAAGACTTTAATCTATGCAACTTTACAGATCTTCTTTATGAACCAAGAGATTGTAACACTCCAAAGAAAAAGGAAAAATTAAAATCGCATCATATGCCCCTTTAACTCAATTTTGCTTCTCTGCTTGCGATCAGATCATTTTATGTTGCTAAACTCCGGGAAAGTTTTCAGTACAATGATCCAGTAAGCGAATCCATTCAAACCGTCCAAAACAGCGCTAATATAAAGGAAACCAGGCTGATTACATCAGAGATTGCAGAGAGAACAGAGACTGCCGTTGTGTTTTCAGTGAATTATTAATTCCAGTGTGTTTCGCTTTTAAACGCGAGCTCTGTCATATTCTGTGATTGTCTCTGAAGAGCGCGAGCCCTCACATGTCACGCGCTTGTGTGAAGTATAGACTGAACGGATTGTCAACACATCCGAGAAGGGTCTGGCTGCAGACATGCACTTTCATTTTCAGACTTGCACTCTCAGACTTGCACTCTCAGACACCTGCACTTCCGCGAGTGACGTCACTTGCAGTCTTTTTTTATTTTTTTATTTTATTTAATTTATAAAAAAATTTTTATTGAATCTCTTAACATTTTACACAAAGTGGTGAAGACAAGAAAAAAAGAAACTAAATCACGAAGTCACTTGCAATCGCCGCTTGCACTCTCAGCTACTTGCAATCCACACGAATCGTGCGTGTTGCCAATGGAGACAAGACGCTGTGGTGGTTAAATGATTCAAACTAATTTAGTACTATAACATGTCCTGCAAGTCATCTGTAGGAGAAAAAGACAAGAAAAATCCACAAATCCGTGACCACAGAACAGCAGAATATGAATGCAATGCGCAAAGTCTCTCATTGAGCGCTTTTAAACCTCCGTAGAAAACCATACACTTAATATGGCTTAATGTGTTAAGATAGTGCTATTAAAAGATCAAATTCGATATATAGTTTATTCATTTAATGTACTTGGCTACTACAAGGCAAGCATATGCTCATGAACATAACGAGCAAACTTATACTTTTCCTCCCATACGCCTTCAGCAAAACGCTTAATGTGCCATAACGTACTAAGATGATAAAGACCAAATTCAGTATTTCTTATTGTTGATGCAAACTACACAGACCATATGAACACGCATTAAGAAATTCATAAAGCTATATTAAATGGACCAACTCTATTCTGGTCTCACCTGCTTATCTGTACATATTAATTGTGTTTTAATAATGAAGAGGAGCATATGAGGTCTTTATAATCTTAGACCGTTATGCCACCTTTTGCCGTATGGGAGGAAAACACTATATACATACATTATATTAATAAACTTAATTAGATCTTTTAATAGCACTATCGTAATACATTAAGCCATAGCCTATTAAGTGTTTATGGTTTTCTACGGAGGTTTAAAAGCGCTTAAAGAGAGACTTTGCGCATTGCATTCATATTCTGCTGTTCTGTGGCCACGGATTTGCGGGTCTTGTTTTTTTCTTGCAGGACCCTGTATGTTATAGTACTAAATTAGTTTTAATCATTTAACCACCCCAGCGTCTTGTCTCCTTTGGCAACACACGCGATTCGTGTGGGTTGCAAGTAGCTGAGAGTGCAAGCGGAGATTGCAAGTGACTTTGTGATTTAGTTTCTTTTTTTCTTGTCTTCACCACCTGGCTACTTGTGTAAAATGTTGAGAGATTCAATAAAATTTTTTTTTAATTAAATTAAATTAAAAAAGACTGCAAGTGACATCACTCGCGGAAGTGCAGGTGTCTAAGAGTACAAGTCTGAAAATGCAAGTGCATGTCTGCAGCCAGACCCTATTGACACATGCCACTGCTGTATGGCCAGATGAGATGCAAACTACGGTTTCTCGACTGGGTTACCAGTCTCGCTAGTAAAGTTTTGATGGATGAAGACTGCAATCAAGGTAAAGACGATTGCGGTGGCGTACAGGAGTCGTACAGTAAGCACGCGTGAGTCCGTTATAATAATGCGTGTATGAGTGCTCTTGACGCACTGATCACACATTGTATTTATGCACAGGCACAGACATTTCCGTACATTCACGTTGTTTCCACACACATTCACGATAATGTTTTGATTTGTCATGTTTATGTTGCTGCGTTTAGTTATACGGAATGGATTCATGTACTGTAGTAGATATAGCCTATGCAGTCAGCAGGCGGTTGGTTTAGGTTTTTTTGGCATCTCCATGTGGTGCTGTTCGGTATCGCAACTTGGCTTCTCTAAAATGTAAAAAAGCTCTTTGCTGTTGCACTGTACACATACTATAAATTCTGATTTTTTTTCTCTTTCATATGTGCTTATATGGGCTCCTTATATCATTTGGTTCTTTGGTGTCCTTTTGGAGTTTCTAAGTGTCCTTTTTTGGAAAGTCGTCTAAATTTATCTTGAAAAAAGCTTGCAGAAAATATAGATTTTTGAGAATCACCCTTCAATCTTTTGGTTTACTTTGCTGGATATAGCAAATGATGACAAAATAAACATTTGAAACAAGATAAATGGTCTATGATTAATTTCATGAAGTGTGCAATTAATCGCGATTAATCACAGAAAAAGGGTGTGATTAATCAGATTAAAAATTTTAATCGATTGACAGCCCTATTATATGTATTTATTAATAATTTCATTCATAAATACTATATTTACATTATTGCCTGCCTGAAAGATCAATCTCAGTGTCCTTCCTATCATATATTATTTATTTATGCCTTTATTCATGCATTATGCATGAAAAAAATTATACATGCATGCAAAACAACAGTAAAACAATGACAAACAAAACAAAGCATTTTTTTTAATGAAAAGTTGTGAAGTCAGTTGTGTTGCTGTCTATGCAGGGTCAGAAAGCTCTCAGATTTCATCAAACATGTCTTAATTTGTGTTCTGAAGATGAACAAAGGTCTTACGGGTTTGGAATGACATGAGGATGAGTAATTAATGACAGAATTTTCATTTTTGAGTGAACTAACCCTTTAAGCCAGTGCTGGTGTTTTTATACTGGTTTCCATGGCGATGGAATTGCCCTGAAAAATATCCTTAAATGAACTGCATAATAGATTATACAGCTGAGCTGAATATTCAGACCAGTAACCCTGAACGACTTCCAGACATGTGTTTTCTTTAAACATGATAAAGTGCCCAAAATATGTTTTTATGTAATAGAGAGTTTGAGGAAAGCCCTTTCAGGCCATCTTGAGAAAGCATTGCCAGCTTTGTGTTTCATTACATTTGATTGTTTTCCTGAGAAGGTTTAATCATAATCTCAACTCCCTCTGGTCATACAGTCATTCAGAAGATGTCACTGCCAGCTGGACACTAACCAATACAGAAATTTGAATGCAAAATGTGGACAGCCATGCAGAGGGAACTATGGTGTCCTCATCTTACCAAGACAAGTTATCAATTTCACATTCATTTACAACTTTTTGCTTTGATTTTCAACAAAAACACTGTCAATTAGAAAGATCTTTTGGGCACAGTGTTTACACGTGCATGATGCAGGAACTGTAAAAGCTTTTCCTTTACAATTTAGCATGTGCCGTGGTCAAGAGCCGTGTGCCATCCTTTTACCATGCCTAAACAAGGCTTCACTTACAGATATGGGAATATGGGGTGTTTTTTCCCACTTTCAATGACCGTACAGTGATAAACAATCTAACATCCCACTCCAACCTTTGATAATTAAGGACTGTCACGCATGCTTGACCACATGGAGTTCTCTCTGTTTTGCTCTCTTTGTTCTGGATGTTGATGTGTAATCAGCCACATCAGAGAACGCTATGGCCCAACTACAGGGGGTATGAGCCATATGTCCTCTGCCAGTCTCTTCAGGTTCCTCTGTGAGTCAAAAACTGGACCACACATTTCCCTCCACTGCTTTGTTGTATTGTATAATTTTGAACACTCATCACTGCTCTACAGGAGATAGTCACAAATGAGCTCAGCAACGTCACTGTTGGAGACTGCTTGATCACAATTAATAGCAAAACAGGTGCTATTCATTTATTTACATTCATGTTGATGTGCAGTTTATTCTAAAAGTCAGTGGAGAAAGGACAGCACATGTCATTTATATTCAGACTTGAACAATTACATTGGCTTTTTCAAAATCGACAGTGCAGCTCCATGTTACTTACTGGTAGTCTATTTACAGTTATTTACAGTTAGTGAATTCATAATAATGCCATTTAGCTTGATTTTATCCATCTGGAATTGATTGGATAAAACACTGACCAAAGAATTGTACGGAATAAAATGAAAAAGTGCATTAAAAAGGTTAAAAAAAGGTAAAAAATCCAATGATTTTGGTTGACTTTAAAGTCACAATTAAACTGAAGTAGCGACAGATCTACTGTCGATCATCCTGCCTAATCACCAGAGAGAAGCTTCGTTTTCACCACATTTTCGTCCAGTTATGACATTTTGTTTTACAACGTTTTGTTTGTGAAGGCTTTCCCATTTCTAGGGCTCCTTCAAATGGAGCCTCAGAATCCGTCCTTCATTTCCTGGGCCACAAAGATTACAACAAATGGACCCTTCATGGCTCATACTATCCCAAAATTCATTGCGCACTTAGGAGAAAATACCTGATTACACTTTTAAATCTAAGTATTGGATTTCAACTTACTTGAATATCTAACCCAAAAAAAGCATTTTTATAGATAGAGTTTATACTTTTTATAATCTATATAAATGGACTAAGGTGAATGTATTTAGACAGGTTCTGAACCCTGTTTGTTTACAGACAGTTGAAAGTCACAAAAGTCCAGTACAAATGTTACTACTGCTTGTCAACTGCAGCTGACACAGGCCTTGTCCACACTAATACGTTTTCATTTGAAGACACATCTTTCTCTCTCCGTTTTGGCGTTCCGTCCACACTGAGATGGTGTTTTTGGCAAGGAAAATGGAGCTTTTTGAAAACGCTCTCCAAAGTACATCCGTTTTCGCACTGTAGTGTGAATTGTAAAAATGGAGGCTTTTGAAAACGATGATGCATATTTAGTCATGTGACACATATTGTACCAATAGACATCTATGATTATACCAGTTATTGTGCCTGTTATGTGCTATTCACTTTCACACTGTTCCTAAAGATATTTACTTTGTACACTCTTCATATTACAGTCCTGAAAAAACGGCGTTTTAGATTAAACATGAGTGAGCGCGACATGGACGTGTCAGTGAATAATGAGATATTTCTGTAAAAGAAATGATCCTGCCAGAAGAAAACTTATGTCTGTTCCGTCTGTATCATCTCAGTGAGCTTTAATGTGGTTTTACACATGTGCAGTAAGGTGAATTTGATGTTTTCCGATGTTTCAGTGTGGATGAGAAACTTTTGGAAAACGATAATTTGGACGGAGAGCATTTTAAAACAAAAACTCTGTTTTCAAAGGTATCCGGATTAATGTAGATGTAGCCACAGTTGCTATGCAACAAGAACAATTCTAGATAGGCTTGACCATTCCATTTAACAATGCTCAGTTTGACCTTCGGCTTGACCTTTGAAGTCTAAATCCTACTTAGGCTGCGTTCCAGTTCACTTTTAGACACATACTTGTGAACTTCCCTTAGAACTTACCGTTCCACTTCGTCAAGTGGACAAGGGAAGTTTACATGGACATACCCATGACCCCTAGATTTTGACAGAGGGAGTGAGTCTGCTTCATATGCACACTTCAGGCCACTCTATAGACCACAATGTAACATGACTATGAATTTATCCCCACCCCAAACAACTCTATAATATATAAAAAAAATTTTTTTTTTTACATTTATAACAGCCCAAGCATACCGATATACATATAGAATGCTGCACCAAACAAATTCGTAAGGGAAAAATGTAAACAATAAACCAACTCTAGCGGATTCTAAGTGGTTCAGTTCCAACGTTCCAATTCAGCCCATTCCTAGGGTTCCGACAGTAGTGGACACTCATACAACGCAATCAATGACGTACATCCGCGTAAACGAGACAGAGGGAAGTTAGCGAGTGAAGGGCATAAGAGTTCTGCGCTTTCAACAAAAAGTCCCATTAACCATCAATGGAGTTATTTACATGGCACAACCAATTAAAAAATAATTTGTCATAATGAAAGAATTCACAGAGTGTGTCCATGCTGAACAAAAACTGAGCGGTATTCTTCTGTGCAGCGACTAATTTAAATACTACTGATTGGCCATTGTGTTCATGTGCTCACCTATGATTGGCTACAAAGCTCAATGCTGCAAAAGCATGTCGTAAATAGAGAAATTTGGTGCATTGTGAGTAGATCTAAATAGAATGCTGTATAATTTTCAGTTTTCGTGATCAGTTAATTGTAATCACAATTATGTTTTCGATTAATTGTGCAGCTCTACCTGCAAACAGAACTGCTTGATGTGGCCAAATGTAAGCTCTCTGTGTTCTGATTGGGTGATGATCCGCTTGACTTGATCTGATTGCATGTTAATGGCAAGTACAGGACCGTATTCAAACCCCTATGGAGTAATTTGCTGAGAATTCATCACTTACGATCACAGGTGTGACAGTCGTAACAGGTGCACATGATGCTCAGGCTCTGTCAGAATCCTCATTATGTGC
Source organism: Sinocyclocheilus anophthalmus (assembly GCA_018155175.1). NCBI lineage: Eukaryota > Metazoa > Chordata > Actinopteri > Cypriniformes > Cyprinidae > Sinocyclocheilus > Sinocyclocheilus anophthalmus. Next base: position 38,426 of record JADLZN010011130.1, on the reverse strand, counting down.
GATATCACAATCATGTCAGGAGAATGTTTGCCTGGAGATGACTATAGGAGACTTACTCACACGGACAGTAAGTTAGACAAAATATGGTATTCCCAGGTGCCAGTGGGTTTGCGGTCAGTGACACGGCTGCAGAGCCTGACGGGGTGTGACTGTAAATCTGTGGTTGTGTGCACAGGTGTAATACTCTAATGATCTATGACAGCAGATTGTTGTGGTTGGATGGAGGGCGTCTGAGTCAGCTGTGTGGTTTTATTTGAGTTCCCCTCAGCAAAAACTCAACCATTTTATTCCCTTCAGACATCCTCCATCCTGTACTTACTGGCACATATGCTTGTCTCACAAATGCACAGAAGGAAACGAGTAAATGTATCCGCCTTTGATCCACCAAACCTGTTCTCCATCGAGGTCTCTGGCACCACATGGTTTCTTGATCACAACTTCATTTTGGCAACATGTGCAGTGTGGTCTTTCATTTTTATGTTTCATTCAAATGCCATTTTTTAGTGTTTCATTCAAATGTAGTGTATTACAACAGAACAGGGCTCAATAGGGAGGTAGTGTAAAAATGACACTATGCAAAGTCGACAACTAAGAAATTAGTGGAGATGCACTAAATTAAACAGCAAACAACCTTAACCTTTCAACATTTTCTCTCAACTAATATAGATCATATTTTGGTACATTAAAAGTGAGAAGAAGAAGAGAAAAAAACCCTGTGAGTCAGACCAGGCTCTGATTTGCTAATTTTCTGACTCATTCACTCTTACTCTTATTAAGCGGAGACTATCTTGTTATTTGAGTCTTCATCACATGAGGGCCTTTTCGCACCGCTTTAGTTCCAGAACTAAATGTACAGTACTAAAGTACTGGGACGATTTTGCGCGAACTATTTCCCCGTATCATTTAAAGGGTTGCATTCACACCGAAAGTGTGTACTAGGAAATGACATAAGCCGGTCGACAGCGACGTCATTTGTGCGCGGCGTTCAACAACAGAAACAAAGAAGAACAACGTTAACAGGAGGATAGAGGACGCTGTGATCGGAGCTGTGTTTTTGTTGTGTCTCACGGGTTTCACAATAATGGACATGGAAAGTGGGTAGTTCCACAATTACTATTTACCAATTACAATTACCATTATCCACAATGGTACTATGAAAAGGTTCCCGCGGTGCGAAAGGCCCTATTAATGGTAAAACAGAAGCAAAAACGATCCTCACAACATTACACACTGTAAATTTTAAATGCTACAGTAAAAACCTGTTAATAGGTAACTGTAAGTATACAGTTAGAAGCTGTTTTTTTAACACTTCTTTTCCTAAAAATAGGTACACTGTTGTTTCATTTTTCAAAACACATTAGAATTGCTTTCTTGCCTACTTTGCAAATCTCTACAGTAAGCCTACAGTAATGATTCCTATTCAGACCTGTCAGGTTAAATTTAGCAGGAAATTTCAGTCTCCCATCATTGGAGCTCGTGTGTTTACATCATGTCCACAAGCAAAGGTCCAAGTAACTTACAATTTTATGTTTCATCCACAGGTGGCAATAGAGAGCCTGGAAGTCTGATTACAGGTCCAATTAAAGGGTTAAAGGAATACGCACTGCGTTCCATACCAAGTTACTTTTCATTAAAAAACAAGTCATTATTGTTCCTCACATTAGAAAGCATATCAAACTATCAACACACAAATGCACTTGAAAGTTAATAGTGCTGTGTTTTGCTTGCAGTTCTGTGAGGATGACTCAGACTTGTAAGAGCATTACTATGGTTGGATTTTGCTGCCAATTAAAATGCCCATGTGTGTGAGCAGTGTGTGGGTTGGTGGGGCTGCGCTCTTTCACACAAGAGAAGGCTCAGGGGATCATTAATCTAAAGCTAATAAGAGACCTGGTAATTGGGCATGTGGTTCTGTGTGTGTGCATGTGTGTTTTGGGAGCGGGTGTAATCATTATAGGAACACAGGCTTAATCACAAAAATGGACCTTGTGGACACCGGTAGGCAGCCTTCGGGGAGCATGTTGATTAATTAAAATGGTACCATTTCATGTGATCTATTTCTGTACATGTGTACTGATGACACGGGTCATTTTATTTTCACCATATGACCAATCTGCCCGGCGTGACGTGTGAAAACGGTGGTGTTCTCCATCAACACCTTCATTACTTAGCCTGCGTGATATGGCCGCCCACCCTGCATGCCTCTGTGAGTGACTCTGATTGGTGAGGAACAGGCCATGTGTGGGCAGAGAGGTGTCATTCTCATATTAGTGGCCCTCACACTGTGTGTACCTACACCCTGCCGTCCATTCCATGTCTCAGGGATGATGATAATGATGCTGATGGTGCCCACATAGTGTGGTCAAGGAATGTTTCATCCGTTACATCTAGCCACAGATAGAAGTGAGATGCGCACAGACGTGATCGTGCGTGCTCAAACGGGGACTTTATGGACGCAAAACGGTATAAACACACGTACGCAAACACCCACGTATGCAGACATCCTCTAATGGAGCTGCCCACACATCTCACTGTGTCAATAAGTATTCATCTGTGGGAAAGAGATAAAGTGAGGTAAGAGGGGATTCCTTCTGTGTAGTCTCTTTCACAACTTTGCTCTCGCACCGCTGTAAAAAAACAAAACAGAAACAAGCATGCGGTGGGAGGTGTTACTCTTCTCTGAGCTGTGACGTCACAGTGGACGTTCAGGATGATATCAAGAATAGAAATGACGTCAGATTTTTTAGCATGAAGTTTTTAGCATGAAGTTTTTTAGCATTTCAGGAGGGTAATTTGTACAGCGCAAGTACGTGAAGAACACATTTCTTTGAAAGCCCTCCTAAGAAATTATTTAGACTAAATTATAAATTCTAAAGACCAGATGTCATGACATTCAATGTGATGTGGTCATAATCATTAATGAGTCACCAGTTGTATTGTGTCCAAGTGCACTGAACACACATTAAAAAAACAAACAAACACTGCTATTATGTGTATTGCAAGCTTTTTAACCACTTAACTGTCACTCCCCTGCCCCCTTTTTTGAATATAGATTTGAAAATGTATCTGAATTGAAATGCCTAAATTCATTAATGCTTTGCAATACAGACCTAAGTTTGATCTCTTTTTAAAGAAGACAATCAGAAGAAAAGAATGTGTAAAAAAGTTATTGAAGTTTTAGCTTACTGTAAAGATGTACTGTACTACAAATATTTGACAAAATATTTTGGAATCTAAAATTGCTATAAAGTCAAAACCATATGTCTAACTCTAGTTATGTTCCAAATTTGAAGTTGATATCACAAAAATTGAGGTTCCTGTGAGATTTTGTTTAGATGCTATACTAAAAATAGCCACTGGTTGACACTCAAACTCAACTAATTTTTTTAATGCATTTTCCTGTCATACATTTCTACATTTCGGTCACAATATTATTTCAATATTATTCTAATCGCAAAATAGTCATAAATATGGAACCTTGAGATTTAGACCTTTCCAACAATACGTTGTCTTGTCAAGATTAGAAAAAAATGGTTTTGATTATAAAATATTGTATTAATTCTGTAACATGACACTTGCCACCGCCCACTAGGGGGAGGAGCCCACTAAAATGATTTAAAGTACCATTTCCATGGTAAGGCAATGTCTGATTTCAAATGTTCTTCCTCCTCACATTTTCCTTCCACAAGTTCACAAATATACCAAAAAATTATTTTAATTTAGCTTGAGTGCAATTGATTAACTCGTATATAATGTTACTTCATTAAAAAAAAAACCTAGTCAGTCCACTATTTAGTGACTTGTACAAAAATAAACAACCAAAACTCTGGTATATTTGCAGTTAGAGATACAGACACCATGATTAGGTAAATCAATGAAGAAATTTTACTAGGAGCTCATGTGTTCAGATTTCTTGGATGTTTTAACTCACACAAAATAGGACACAGCTGAGACTGACATTGTGGAACTCATTTAATGTCCACCTGTTTTCTATAAACTTTTCATTACCTCTGTATAAAATGTGTGTCTTACCAAAGCAGCGATGGCCACAGCTGACAATAAGAGAGGCGAAGAGTCTTCACCCTGAAAGCGCATATTAATCCATGCTGCTCCCTCTGGAGTCTGGAAACCTGTTACAGAGAAGTGTGAAGTTACACGCTCACAACGCTCATGCCATATCCAAGAACACAACTGTATGACCTCGGAAAAAGAGCATATACTCCATCCGGAAGGGCAGCTATTTGGGGAAAATGTGCTGGCCACATGCACTAAACAATGTAAAATGCAAGTCATAAACAAGCTAATTTCCTCAGTGGTTCCAGAGCAGTAGGCTGTGTCAGCAAGATGATAGGCTAATGTGCATCCCATGTGACAATCATTTCAGATGCTTTGATGTGATAAGTAAACAAACTTTCACATGAGAATCACAGTAATTATCTCGGCTTTAGTGGTACAATAACAGGGAAAAACTTAATGTTTAATGCAGTGTTTTCATTCCCCTTGATCCTCCGTGGCTCCTATCGCTCCTTTCCTATAGATGAGTCATAGAGGCATCAGAGGTAGCTTCTTCAATCAATAGGCTTTTTCATGTGGTGGGATGTTGACGTCCACTAGCCTTCCTACCGATCTCTAGATCAAGGTGACCTCTGGGGCACAAATAGCTGCTCCCTGGTGTTTAGTTCGTCATGATGGTGACAAAGCAGTGCAACTCTGGGACATCTGTGATGCTGGGTCTTTTTATGCTAATGCATTGCATAGAAACTGAATTGATACTGTTAAAGCAATAGTTAACCCAAAAATAAACATTTGCTGAAAATGTACTCAGGCCATGTAAGATGTAGATGAGCACTGGAACAGATTTGGAGGAATTTAGTATTACATCACTTGCTCACCAATGGATCCTCTGCAGTGAATGGGTGCCGTCAGAATCCAAACAGCTGATAAAAACATCACAATAATCCCCAAGTAATTCACACAACTCCAGTATCCTTCTTGTGAATGCTGTGAAGTGAAAACAACAAATCTATCATTAAGACATTCTTAATACTGCAATATTCTAAATTGTTCATTTTGATTTCATGGTGATTTCAACTTGTTTAATCATGCAGTAAGAAATGTAAGAAATAACTTTTAGAGAATTTCTCATTGACTTGCTTGTTGCTTGTACATCTATCACAAGAACTGAAAATCTGCTAGATACTAATTCATTTTCACAGGCTTTTTCCAAGCAGCAGATGTGAAAACATTTCCATGTGATGGAGCTTCAGACATGTGGTTTCAGTCAAGTCTGAAAGTATGCTCGTCGTCCACCATTGAAAAGTGCTCTTCACTGCTCTGTGGTGAGAAAAATCATTCCCAGCTCAAATCTTTCAACTGTTCCCCCTTGCAGTAAACAATTTATGTCTCTAATTATTCTATTATGATTGGCAATTTGTAACAAATGCAGTATTTATGTGTTGTATTGTTCCTTTTTCTTTCATATTGTATAGTCTTGTTGACATTACAGAGACAAAATCATTAAAACGGTGTGTGATGCCTGACCTTGTTTAACAATTACATTGTGTATAAAGGAGAAATAGACTGATCCCTGATGCTGGAGGATAGTATGACAGATGGTTTTTGGTTAAAAGGAATCAGAAGTATATTAAATTGAGGTGAATTTGAAATTTACCCAAGTAATACTGAAACTAAATACTTGTACTGAATTATATTTTTAATGACAAAAGTCATACTTTTTCAAATTTCATTTATACCAAAAAATAAATAAAAAAATCATTCAATTTCATTTAGACCAGTGGTTCTTAACCCGGGGGCCAGGGCCATAAAGGTGGTCTCAAAAATCAAGATATTTCCTTTTTTAATTCCTCCCTCAACAACGGCTTTTTTTTTCTTGGAAGAACCAGGGTTCCCACAGTCTTGGAAAACAAATGAAGTCCTAATTTTAAATATGATTGATTTAGAAAAGTGATGTAAATTAATAAAATCTTATAACACCATGGGCATTTTATACATTTTATAAATGTACAAATTTCTAGTTATGGCAAGCTCTAAGCAAAAATATTTTTAGAAATCCTCATCATATATTTTTACAGAATACGTTTTACATCATGGCTTTTACAGCTAATGACATTAAACAACTCTGCTCATTAGTCCTTGTAAAGAGACGTTTCATGAGCCATGACAACACTATTTTGTTAAATTATAGACATTGCCAAGGATGGACGAACATGACATGTCACCCTAAACAACTACAAACCCAATTCCAAAAAAGTTGGGACACTGTACAAATTGTGAGTAAAAAAGGAATGGAATAATTTACAAATCTCATAAACTTATATTTTATTCACAAGAGAATATAGATAACATATCAAATGTTGAAAGTGACATTTTGAAATGTCATGCCAAATATTGGCTCATTTTGGATTTCATGAGAGCTACACATTCCAAAAAAGTGGGACAGGTAGCAATAAGAGGCCGGAAAAATATAAATGTACATATAAGGAACAGCTGGAGGACCAATTTGCAACTTATTAGTTCAACTGGCAGAAGTCAAGAAGGGCAGAGGATCACCAATTCCCCCAATGCTGCGGCGAAAAATAGTGGTGCAATATCAGAAAGGAGTTTCTCAGAGAAAAATTGCAAAGAGTTTGAAGTTATCATCATCTACAGTGCATAAAATCATCCAAAGATTCAGAGAATCTGGAAAAATCTCTGTGCGTAAGGGTCAAGGCCGGAAAACCATACTGGATGCCCGTGATCTTCGGGCCCTTAGACGGCACTGCATCACATACAGGAATGCTACTGTAATGGAAATAACAACATGGGCTCAGGAATACTTCCAGCAAACATCGCGGTGACATACAACAACCATCCACCGTGCCATTCGCCCGTGCCGGCTAAAAAACGTCGATAGGTCAAAAAAGAAGCCAGATCTAAACATGATCCAGAAGCGCAGGAATTTTCTCTGGGCCAAGGCTAATTAAAATGGACTGTGGCAAAGTGGAAAACGGTTCTGTGGTCAGACGAATCAAAATTTGAAGAAATTTGGGACGCCTTGTCATCCGGACTAAAGAGGACAAGGACAACCCAAGTTGTTATCAGCGCTCAGTTCAGAAGCCTGCATCTCTGATGGTATGGGCTTGCATGAGTGCGTGTGGCATGGGCAGCTTACACATCTGGAAAGGCACCATCAATGCTGAAAGGTATATCCAAGTTCTAGAACAACATATGCTCCCATCCAGACGTCGTCTCTTTCAGGGAAGACCATGCATTTTTCAACATGACAATGCCAGACCACATACAGCATCAATTACAACATCATGGCTGCGCAGAAGGATCCGGGTACTGAAATGGCCAGCCTGCAGTCCAGATCTTTCACCATAGAAAACATTTGGCGCATCATAAAAAGGAAGACCTAAGACAGTTGAGCAACTAGAAGCCTGTATTAGACAAGAATGGGACAACATTCCTATTCCTAAACTTGAGCAACTTGTCTCCTCAGTCCCCAGACGTTTGCAGACTGTTATAAAAAGAAGAGGGGATGCCACACAGTGGTAAACATGGCCTTGTCCCAACTTTTTTGAGATGTGTTGATGCCATGAAATTTAAAATCAACTTATTTTTCCCTTAAAATTATACATTTTCTCAGTTTAAACATTTGATATGTCATCTATGTTGTATTCTGAATAAAATATTGAAATTTGAAACTTCCACATCATTGCATTCTGTTTTTATTAACAATTTGTACAGTGTCCCAACTTTTTTGGAATCGGGTTTGTACATTAAAGTATTTTAAAAAACCAGCAGCAACTGAATTTAGGTTCTGTAAACCGATCTGACCTGTATTTGGGAAGGAGAGTGGGAATATAACTATTGCCTTCTGATCTTCCAGGATATGATAGGAGCTGCTCAATGGGGTAAAATGTGCACTGCTTTTGCAGCGGGGTGAGAAGCTATTAATGTGATCAGTATAAGAACATCTGCTGAAGACAGAACTCACATGACACAGAATCAGTTACAGAATTAGCAACTGTTCACACTGCCGCACACATCTGCATCTTAATCATTCACAGACTGAGATTTGAATAGATTAAAATATTTTAGATCTGTATGTGTTTTTTTATGTGACAGAGGGATACAATTCAGTTTATTGCTGCGAGCAATGTAAACTGATATCATGAGCTTGGACCTATATTTGATCTTCTTAAACTAATCAACTGCAAATTGCTTTCATTTCTGTCATTTCCTCAGCATTCTGTGCCTTGCCAAAACCCTGGGCCTTCTTCCTATGACTAGACGTATTGTGCATTTTGATGTTAAACTGAATTTGTTTTCAGATTTACATGGAAACCTTAAAGGAATAGATACTGACCCTCAGGCCACCCAAGATGTAGATTAACTTGTTTCTTCATCAGAACAAATTTGGAGAAAAAATTTATCATTGCATTACTTGCTCACCAATGTATCCTCTGCAGTGAATGGGTGCCGTCAGAAGTGTCTAAACAGCTGATAAAAACATCACAGTAATACAAAAATAATCCACATGACTCCAATCCATCAACTACTGTCTTGTAAAACGGGGTTTGTAAGAAACAAATCCATCATTAAGGCATTTTAACTTTAAACTGTCGCTTCTAGCCAAAATAACAATGAGTCCATAATCCATAATAATGCATCCTCCAGTGAAAAAGTCCCTGTTGTCCTCATATCAAAATCCACCAACATATTTGTTTAGAACTGTTTTGGATTTCCTTAGCTGGTAAACAGTGCTTGATCTGTGCACATTTCTCTCCTAATTTAGACAAGATTACTTTTTCACTGGAGAAAGCAATAAAATGGACAGAGAAAGCAACAGTTTGAAGTTCTTAATGATGGATTTGTGTCTTACAAACGCTCAGCTTTTCACTTTACAAGACTGCAGTTGTGTATGATGGATTGGAGGCTGAGTACATTTTCAGTTTGGGTGAACTATTTCTTTAACTGGTCAAAAAGGTTGCAGGTTCATGACAGCCAAAAGAATTGCATAATGTTCAGGAGAGTCCCCAAACTTCAGTTCCTAACAAATGTTTCCTTATATTTTGTAGTGATGGAATATGCAGTTTTGAATGACCAACACCTTGTTCCCTGTAAAGTTAAAAAGAGGAAAGTCAGTGAATGAGAGAATATAAGTGTACGTGAGAAGGGATTTCTACAGCTTTACAGCAGCCAATCTCAGATCCCTGGAAAACCGCTCAAATCCACAGGGAGAGCTAAGTGAAAAAAGTTTCAACAGCTGACAGAAATGGTTAAGCTCTTTTCCAGTGCCGCTGATCTCTACAGAAACACTTCACAGTATCAGGTCTTTTCAATTTCAAGACAAAGGTGAAATATTAGAGGATGTGAGGTGTGAAAATGTCTTAAACACAGTGAACAGCTGGCCATAATTCATCCCAGGATATTCTCTCTCTCACTCAGGCTTTTTGTTTTGATTAGGCAATCAAGAGAGTTAATGAGCGCATGCAAATTAAGGCTTTTACAGTGCCAGAATGAATTGTGTAGCTTTCATGGAAGAAGTGTGGTCATCTTTACACAGATACAGCACCTCCTGGGGAAAAAAAACATACTAACTACAAAGCGGCTCCCACATACTTGAGGCCAAAACCATAAATCTCTTCCCTCTGGCTCTCTACCAGTTTTCCAGTTCATGACTGCAGGTATTGCAGTTCGGAGACTTTTAAATGTAGGTTTCTCCAAAGTTGTATGTCCTCCAAAATGTGTATATTATCAATAGCATCAATTGTTTTAACACGGGAAAACTATAAAACAGTGTACCTTATTTCCTGATGCTTTGTAAGACTCACCCCTTCAAATCTCATGGCCATGAATCCTTCCACTCGAATCCTGAAGCTCTGTGAATGAGGCCTGCAATGACAGACAATTAAACAATTGCCCAACTAAGTGCTAATAATAGCTTTAAAAAATCAATGCCAGAAAAAAAACTTTCACAAATTTTCATTAAAGGGGTCATATGATGTTGCTAAAAAGAACATTATTTGGTGTATTTGGTGTAATGAAATGTGCTTATGCGGTTTAAAGTAAAAAAACACATTATTAAAACATTATTTTCAATCTATGCCCCGCCTTTCTGAAACGCATACATTTTTACAAAGCTCATCGGTCTGAAAAGCGAGGTGTGCTCTGATTGGCCAGCTATCTAGAGCGCTGTGATTGGCCGAATACCTCAAAGCGTGTGACGGAAATGTTACACCCCTTACCATACTGTGCTGCCCTGTCCGGCCGGAGCGACGATTCAAAAACATGAATACCCATTATAAACGAGGCATTTGTTGCATCCAGTGGGGACATAACTACTGATTATAATTACTTATACTGTCTATTTACGCGTTGCATCGCGCCGCGTAAACAAAACCATGTCTGGCATTGGATCGGATAAATTACAAACAAGTGCTACTCTACACTGCTTAAAACTCACGTTTTAATCGTCAGTGGCAAATCTTTTAAATATAAAAAACGTACTTACAGTGTTTGAGTCAGAACAGCCGGTATTGTAGTTTACTCTACCAGGATCAGGAAACGGTCTTCTATAAAATGTGCTGCACACATCTGTATTTTTGGGTTGAAGTGTTCTGGAACAGTTGGTAAATACAACTTAAAGGGGGTAATTGGATGCTCATTTGCCCAAGTTGGTATGATTCTTTAGGGTCTTAATAAAAGTCTATAACATACTTTGGTTAATTTCTCAATGGTAGTGTAAAAAAAACTTTTTAAACCTGTCAAAATCAGCTCTGCTTTTATCAAGCCATTATAGTCCATGTAGCTTTAAATGTTAATGAGCTCTGCTGACCCCACCCCTCTTCCGAGCTGCTCTCAGAGAGACGGTTTAATCGTGAAACTTGCTAATTAGCATAGTGGGAAAGGTTTGATTGCAAGATGCATAAAACCTTAGCTCACTTCGTCGTAGATGGAGGCTGGATCACGAAATGACTTCGGAAAGGCGAACAAGATGCATTTAGGTGATCGGGAGTGGGCATCCCTTCAAGTGAAAGTAATTTATCCTCTGCATTCAGCAGCTCAGAGGTGGAGAGTACATGACGATTGCTATATATTATTGATCAAACAAAAAGCACATCATCGCTTAATCGGAGAATCTTGTCTTCCCTGCACCGAGTCAAAACACAATGGCAGACTGAGACAGCGCACTCCGGGTGGGTCTATGTAAGGGACACCAGTCCAATTCTGTGCTGTGCAATCAAATATCGGGTGGGAAGGGGCCCTGTACAGAACTAGGCATTATGACAGTAAATATTATGAACAGCCATGGTTGAGAAAAGGGATTTTAAAAATAGGATATTAAAAAAAACACCTGGAGGATTTTAGAATTATAGGAGGATGGGACAACATCGTGACGTAGACAGGTGGGGCGTGTTAGAACGAGCCGTTTTCGGTAGGCGTGGTTGACTCTTAACTTTTATAAAGAATATCTCTTTGGATTGAGACTTTAGTCTTTGCAACTTCAACTACAGATCTTCTTTATGCACCAAGAGCTTCAAAAAGAAAGGGAAAAATTTAAATTGCATCATATGAACCCTTTAATTGATAAATTTGCTGGGAATCAATAAACATGTTTAATATTTAATATAAAATATTTCATATTTGATATATTAAATGACAAATAAGCCACATGATTCTTCAGAAATAATTCCAACAAGCTGGTATGGTGCTCAAAAAAACAATTTTCTATTATTAAACAGCGTGCGGCTAATATTGGTGGAAACCACAGATACTACTTTTAAATGTTTGGGGTACGGTAAGATAAAAAAAAAAACTTTTATTATAAGAATGCATTAAATGTATTAACAATAAAGCTTACCAAATAATGTTACAAAAGATTTATTTTTAAATAAATGCTGAACTTTTTGTATTAAACAAAGAATCCAAAACATTTGTCTGGGTTTCCACCAACATATTAAAGGGATAGTTCAAAAAAAAAAATTTTTAAATTCCGTCATTAATTACTCACCCTAATTTTATTCCAAACCCGTAAAACCTTCATTCATCTTCTGAACACAAATTAAGATATTAATTAATTTACTTAAAAATATTTAAAAATATATTAAAATAGAAAAAAGTTTTAAATTGTATAAGATTCTCTATTTTTACACAAATGAATGCAAGCTTGGTAAGCATAGACTTTAAAGACTTTAAAATATCCTTAAACTAATCATTTAAATAGGCTGAAATATTCCAAACTTTGGAACGGTATGCTGTGTCTGTAAAATAATCCTGAGAGAAAAAGGACCGTACATTTCTTGTAACATTAAGAACAGGTCCTTCAACCCTGAAACATTGTGTGCTATGCAAAGCATACTTCATAATACAAGTAAAACACCTGTGAATTTTTCTCCTCTCTCTCTCTCTCTTTATATATATATATATAGAGGAGTATATTATATATAAAAGAGATCCTCACCTAAAAGATGCTCTCACCAAACATTCAGATGCAACAGCATCCAGTTATTAAAAATTAACCCTTTGACTAACCCCTGTAGCCAACCAGCTGTGATCTACCCTGCATATGTATGTATAAAAAGGGAGACATGCGGGGTTCAAAAGATGCTTCTGAAGGAGAGCAGAGAACTGGGGCAAGCTAGAGGTTATCTAAGGACTTGAGTGATCCTGGAGAGATGCTGTTCTTAGGATGGCTCCTACAGGCCACTTTGACAGAAATGACAGACCAGTGCAAATAATAACTCAGGACAAAAAGGTTGATTGTTACTTATCCAACTGATAGAATGGGTTTGCAACAATCATTAGCAAATGAAAGGAGGTCAAAAAGACTATATTTTTTCTGTAAAAAGGCTATTTATCACAGCTTCTGCCCTCTCTGTTTCAGTATACACTTGATTGAGCAATTGATGGTCCATTCCTTCATTTATCCAGTCAAACTCAGAGTAAAGGATGAGAATTAGTAAGTGGAGACATACTTAGCACTGGCCCATTAATGCGTCTGGCTCGTTGCCCATTTGAAGTAATGGACAGAACAAATGTATGCCGAAAAGGGGTTCAGACGGCAGTGACTAGGCGAGTGGGCTGTGCATTTTTTAAGAAAAACCTTTCATCCCCAAAAGGATATTGTGTGCATCAGCTACAAAGTATTGTGAACTCTTTCTTTTTTTAATAAGATTTTTTTTTTTTTAAATCCCATTGATTGCAGAGACAAAGAAGCTGCTGGTGAAGAAAATGTGGGTCCACACATGCTGACCCAAGTGCAAGGGTTGACAGGTCTGTGGTCACACAGTTCATCCACAGCAGAACTGGGACATTTCAGTTTGGTTAATTAGTGCCCCTGGATGTTCTCCAAACGGGGCTCAGACGCCAATGTGCTCAATGCGTCCTTTAATTGCTTTCTGTGTGAATGTATAAGTCTATACGTTTGTCTGTGCATTTTATATTTCTGTGCTTAAAAGACCAACAGTTTAGAGAAATTCAGACATTTATGATATACATCACACCAGATTTAAGTCACTTCAGCTATAAGTGTCGGTATTCTTCAATCACACTTCATGTTGCGATATGCAGTAAAGCATTCATTTTGCTGAAGTCTTTAAGAATAAGTTTCTACAATCTAGCTGTATGTAAAATTGTATGACAATTTATGAAATGAATGAAACTTGATAAGATGAGCTCAACAAACAGCAGCATGCATTAGCCTGTTTATCACGGCACGTTTTATGTTGCGCATATTTATTTCTGACTCTGAGCCATTTTTGCCACAAATATCATGCTGAACACGGCAGAAAGTAAACTATAAATACATTCATTACCATTACTAAGCATTAAGCAATATAGAAAACTGGATTGGAACTGCTCACCCACAATTTAAAAGAAGCAATTTATACACGCAGTGGCAAACACACAAACAACTTGGTATTCAGTAAATCTGACTGAATTCAGACAATTCAAGTAGTTCATAGCTCATATTATTAATTCGTCACTGTCATTAGGATATGTCCAAAAAACCTTCAAACTGGCTGTTATTAAGCTTCTCATTAAAAAAACACAATTTGATCCTAGAGAATTAGTTAATTACAGGCCAATCTCAAATGTCCCTTTTCTGTCAAAGATACTAGAAAAGGCAGTATCCTTACAACCATGTTCCTTCTTAGAGAAAAATGTTATCTGTGTGGATTTCCAGTCAGGATTTAGACCGTATCAAGTGCTGAGACTGCTCTTATCAGAGTTATCATTAAAGTTTGACACTATCGATCACAACATTCTTTTGAATAGACTAGAAAATAATGTTGGCATTAGTGGAATTGCATTTGCATGGTTCAAATCATACTTATCTGACCATCATCAATTCGTAGCAGTGAATGAAGAGGTATCATATCGATCACAAGTGCAGTATGGAGTACCACAAGGCTCAGTACTAGGACTGTTGCTTTTTGGGCCCAAATTTTTAACCCCCATTGTTTTTACCTTGGGGTATCATCAGGGCATGGTTTAGCTTTCATGTGATATACTGATGATACTCAGCTCTATATTTCTTAGAGGCCCAACGAAACATACCAATTCGCAAAACTAACAAAATGGATGGTTGATATAAAAAACTGAATGACTAGTAATTTTCCTACCGCTAAATTCTGAAATAACAGAGGTGTTAATTATCGAACTAAAAACCTCTGCATGTAATAACCTAAAACAATGTCTAACACTTGATGGCTGCTCTGTCAATTCTTCGTCATCAGTTAGGAACCTAGGTGTGCTATTTGATAGCAATCTTTCCTTTGAAAACCATGTTTCTAGCATTTTTCCATCTTAAAAATATATCTAAATTATGACCTATGTTCTTAATGTCAAATACAGAAATGTTAATTCATACGTTCATGAGCTCAAGGTTAGATTATTGTACTGCTTTATTGGGTGTTTACTCTGCACGCTTAATAAACAAACTCCAAAATGCAGCAGCTAGAGTTCTTAATAGAACCAGAAAGTATGACCATATTAGCCTGGTTCTGTCAACACTGCACTGGCTCCCAATTAAACATCGTTATTACATAAAAATTCTGCACAAATTACTTATAAAGCCATGAATGATTTAGCACCTCAGTATTTGAGCGAGATCTTATTGCATTATAGTCCTTCACATCCGCTGCTATCTCAAAACTCTGGCCATTTGATAATACCTAGAATGTCAAAAAATCAACTGGGGGCGGCAGATCCTTTTCATATTTAGCTCCCAAACTCTGGAAAAACCTACCTAACATTGTTCAGGAGGCAGACACACTCTGTCAGTTAAATCTAGATTAAAGACCCATCTCTTTAAACTGGCTTACACATAACACACTAACACAATTCTAATATTCAAATCCATTAAAGGAATTTTTAGGCTGAGGTAAGCTGAACCTTGGAACACGTCCATGACACCACATGTGCTCCTATACACGCATATTAGATTTCCATTAAAATTAAGAAAGTATTTTAATTTTATTTAGCAAAGGACACATTAAAATTTATAAATTTCTATTTCAAGAACATTCTATTTCAAATACCATCTATTTCATCAAGAAAACAAAGTATCATGATTCCACAATATATTAAGTAGCAGACTATTTCAACTTTTCATTAATAAGAAAGTTTCGAGCTCAAATCAGCATATTACTATGATTTCTAAAGGATCAAGTGACCCTAAAGACCGGAGTAATGATGCTGAAAATACATCTTTTCATCACAGGAATAAATTACATTCTAAAAATATTCAAAGAGAAAACAGGTTACTTTAAATTGTAATATACAAGCTTATATTTCACAACATAATGGTTAAGTTTTTTTATCAAAATGCAGACCTGGTATGATCATAAGATTAATTTAAAAACATTTTTTTAAATGTTATCGATTCCAAATTATAATGTTAGGTCATGATCTATGGAGGTGTGTTTTTTATGTGTTATATATATATATATTATATATACATACATACATATATTAAATTATTAATTTAATTATTTTCATAAATAAATTTAAATTAAATTAAATTAAATAGTGTAGCATTCTCCATGATCAATTGTACAGAAAACCCTTGAAAAAATTTGGAAAATGCCTAGACTTTGTGGATCAGTATTTTTGTCCATCCAAAAGTAGCAAGTACAGATTATTTCACAGACATACTTTAGGAAAAAATTTGTACAGTTATGCTTGTGGATATCTAGTTGAACTAAGTGCCACAATGCAGGAAAAAGGAGTTGCCTGATTCTTCTTCTTTATCAGAAATATCAACAACTCTTGTCCAAGGTAAATTGGGTGTGCATGAATATAAACTTCCACAGGAGGTGTGTTAGTGTTGTTCTTAGCTTGCACATTGGTTTGGAACGTCAAAATCCTCACATTATCACCAAAAAGAAACGCCTTTTGATTGTCATTCCAGAAGCAGGAGGAGTATACAGTACATGCTTGACTACCATCAAACATCATCAAAAGAAAGATAAAAAGACTGATTTAGGTCATCTGTTCAATAATATTTCATTCATTCATTAAATTTTTCATTCAAAAAGCCTTTTTCACTTGTCAAGTACATGACCGGTACATGTGAAAAAGTTGCCTTTAACATGCCTTCATTCCTCAATATCTGCTGGATTAAATTAAGTGTTTTATTGACCATTCATATTTCATTTAATACACTCATTAAAATCCCTTTGTTCCATTTATGACCTTTACAAGCTGTATAAATGTATACTGTATACTAATGAAACACACCTTACAGAGTTATTGTTTTTGTGTCCACAAGTAAAATGTGTACCAAGTGTAACACATAAAACAGTGTTTGTTAGTATTAAATTGTGGGCCATGCTAAATAAATCAAGATGTGAACTGTTGTTGATAACAGGACCAAGTAGACAGGCCACCAGTATTATATAACACCAGAGCCATTATACGCAAGATTAGACATTTCGCTGGCAGCCATATTAAGATCCCAAACTATCTTGTTATGTAATATTTACTAAACTATTATTTGATCTGCAGCTATCCAACCAGGCACGTGCAGAGGGGGGTGCGATGGATGCTTGAGCACCTGCCCCTTTCCCCTTGATGCCCAAAGTGCCCTTTTGTCAAGGCAATTAAAAAAAAAAAGGTAATTAAATGCCATTTTATGAAGGCCTGCCCAAGCTAACTATTAGTAAAATTAATGAATTATAATTTAGTCGTAAATAAAATTATCCACATGATGATGACCTTTCACCTGACGATCTCATCAGGGACTATCCCTTAGTGATGGGGAATCGGACCTTTGAGTCTCGTTCAGCAAAATGAACGAAACTTTTTTTGAGTCATTTCGTTCATTTCGTTAATTTTAGCAAAATATTGTTAAAATATTACGTATTACTTCCCTAACACGTCTACTACTTACGCAAATGTTGATCACACAAACAATACAAAACTGCTATAAGAAACAGAAAAGATTGATTCATTGTTTACCTGGGTCTTCAGTCTATGATTAGCTCAGCTCACCTCTTATCTGACAAGTCTTCAGGTTTGAGTCGTTGGTTCATCACGCACTTCATGCTTCCTTCTGCTGACCAGCTTTTTGAAGATGCTGATTTCATTTTCCAGCAGGATTTGGCACCTGCCACACTGCCAAAAGCACCAAAAGCTAGTTCAATGACCATGGTGTTACTGTGCTTGACTGGCCAGCAAACTCACCAGACCTGAACCATAGAGAATCTACGGGGTATTGTCAAGAGGAAAATGAGAAACAAGAGACCAAAAAATGCAGATGAGCTGAAGGCCACTGTCAAAGAAACCTGGGCTTCCATACCACCTCAGCAGTGCCACAAACTGATCACCTCCATGCCACGCCGAATTGAGGCAGTAATTAAAGCAAAAGGAGCCCCTACCAAGTATTGAGTACATGTACAGTAAATGAACATACTTTCCAGAAGGCCAACAATTCACTAAAAAAATTTTTTTTTATTGGTCTTATGAAGTATTCTAAATTGTTGAGATAGTGAATTGGTGGGTTTTTGTTAAATGTGAGCCAAAATCATCACAATTAAAAGAACCAAAGACTTAAACTACTTCAGTCTGTGTGCATTGAATTTATTTAATACACGAGTTTCACAATTTGAGTTGAATTATTGAAATAAATGAACTTTTCCACGACATTCTAATTTATTGAGATGCACCTGTATACATCAAGATATTGTGATAATTCAGCCAACTAATTTTTTGACTCTGTGAATCAAAATAAAGTTATTTCATTAGAAGATAAAGAAGCTTGTGACGGCGATATCTCTCAATCAGAAATTCTACAGGCAATTAAAAAATAATAAAATGTCCAGGCAGTGATGGTCTAACCGCTGAGCTGTATAAGATGTTTGACAAAAATGTATCTCCTTTCTTATTAAAAGTGTTCGAAGAAAGCCTTGAGTTGGAAGCACTTCCACCAACCATGACACAAGGTGTCATCACCCTGATACCCAAACCCAACAAAGATAAAGAGTGTCTAGAAAACTGGAGGCCAATCACCCTCTTAAATAATGATTACAAAATTTTAGCTTTAGTTTTAGCAAGAAGAATTAAAGATGTCCTTAACTCTATTATTGATGAATCACAATCAGGTTTTATGGAGAAACGTCACATTACGAATAATATAAGATTAGTCTTAGATCTTCTAGATTACGAGAATCTCGTTCCTAATGACAGTTTCCTGCTTTTCCTAGACTTCTACAAAGCCTTTGATTCGCTTGAGCACAAGTTCATATTTCAAGCTTTTGACAAATTTGGGGTTGGAGATTATTTCTGTAAAGCCATCAAGACCTTATACAGAAATAATAATAGTGTTATTAAGTTAAAATTCGGAACCTCACCCAGATTCGATTTGTCACATGGAGTAAGACCAGGCTGTCCTATATCTCCATATTTATTCTTACTTGCTTCTCAGTTAGCTCTGCATATTTCCACTAATAATTTACAAGGTATCACAATTGACAATAGACAAATTATTATTAGCCAGCTGGCTGACGATACTACTTTATTTCTGAATGAAGTCTCCCAAATCCCATTAGCTTTGAGTTTGATTGAGTCCTTTTCCAGAGATTCAGGTCTCTGCCTGAATATCAACAAATGTGAGTTAATGCCAATCAAACGCTGTGATCTTCCTTCTATATGTAACATTCCTGTGAAAGATCAAGTTACATACTTAGGAATTTTAATTAATAAAGACCAAAAAGCAAGATGTAATCAAAATTTCGACCCTCTAATAGTGAAAACCCAAAGAAAACTTAACTCGTGGCTGCAGAGAGATTTATCAATAAGAGGAAGAATTTTACTCTCTAAATTTGAAGGATTGTCTCGACTGACTTATGCTGCTCTTTCCTTGGAGGTTGATAAAGGAACATTAAAAAGAATTGATAGCATGTTAAACAGTTTTGTTTGGAAAAATAAATCTCACTATATTAGGAAATCTGTAATAATGAACCCAACAAAACAGGGGGGACTGGATTTTGTAGATTTTACTACCTTAAATAATACTTTTAAAATTAATTGGCTTAAGAATTTCCTTAAAAATCCCTCCTCTCTTTGGAATTTTATCCCAAATTATATTTTCTCTAAAGTTGGTGGCCTGAATTTCCTATTACTTTGTAATTATATTGTTTTAAAAATCCCTATCAAACTTTCTAATTTCCATAAGCAGATGCTCTTGGCCTGGTCCTTAATATACAAACACAACTTTTCTCCACACAGATATTATTTATGGAACAATAAGGATATTCTTTACAAAAATAAATCACTTGCTCAAAAACAATCTTCTATTATCTTCTATTATCGGATGGGGGGTGGATCGTCTACCACCCCCCATCCGCTGGATCTGCACGTCACACCTCACCTACCCACCCCTCAACCCCCCTCACCCCTCCCCCACCAGTAAACTGTGTTTAAGGTCTGTGTGCAGAGGATGTGAACCGGGTCTTCAGAAAGCAGAAATCTAGGAAAGCTTCTGGCCCAGATGGTGTTTCACCTGCCTGTTTAAAAGTCTGCGCTGACCAACTGGCCCCCATCTTCACACAGATCTTCAACAGATCATTGGAGCTGTGTGAAGTTCCCTGCTGCTTTAAACGTTCCACCATCATTCCGGTCCCCAAAAAAACCAAAATCACTGGACTTAACGACTACAGAACTGTCGCTCTCACATCTGTGGTCATGGAATCATTTTAGCGACTAGTCCTGGTCTACCTGAAGGACATCACTAGACCCTAGCTGGATCCTCTTCAGTTTGCCTACAAAACAAACAGGTCTGTGGACGATGCAGTCAACATGGGACTGCATTACATCCTGCAACACCTCGACAAACCTGGGAATTACGCAAGGATCCTATTTGTGGACTTCAGTTCGGCCTTCAATACCATCATGCCTGACCTTCTCTCAGACAAACTGACCCAGCTCTCCGTACCCACCTTCATCTGTCAGGGGATCACCAGCTTCCTGACAGACAGGCAGCAGTTAGTGAATCTGGGAAAATTCACATCCAGCACCCACATCATCAGCACTGGCGGCCCTCAGGGATGTGTCCTCTCCCCACAGCTCTTCTCCCTCTACACAAATGACTCCACCTCTAAAGACCCCTCTGTCAAGCTCCTGAAGTTCGCAGACGACACTACAGTCATCGGCCTCATCAAGGATGGAGACGAGTCTGCTTACAGACAGGAGGTCGAGCAGCTGGCTGTCTGGTGCAGTCTCAACAACCTGGAACTCAACACGCTCAAAACTGTGGAGATAACCGTGGACTTCAGGAGAAACCCCTCCGCACTCCCCCCACTCACCATCATGGAAAGCACTGTGACTGCAGTGGAGTCATTAAGGTTCCTGGGCACCACAATCTCTCAAAACCTGAGGTGATACACTCACATAGACACCATTGTTAAAAAGGCCCAGCAGAGGTTGTACTTCCTTCGCCAGCTGAGGAAATTCAACCTGCCACAGGAGCTGCTGAAACAGTTCTACTCTGCTATCATTGAGTCTGTCCTGTGTTCATCCATAACTGTCTGGTTTGGTTCAGCTACCAAATCAGACATCAAGAGACTACAACGGACAGTCAGGACTGCTGAAACGATTATTGGTGCCCCTCTGCCCAGCCTCCAAGATCTTTACATCTCCAGAGTGAGGAAAAGGGCTAAAAAAACACCTTGGACCCCTCACACCCAGCCCAAT
This sequence comes from Sinocyclocheilus anophthalmus, assembly GCA_018155175.1. Taxonomy (NCBI): domain Eukaryota; kingdom Metazoa; phylum Chordata; class Actinopteri; order Cypriniformes; family Cyprinidae; genus Sinocyclocheilus; species Sinocyclocheilus anophthalmus. The sequence goes on along the minus strand of JADLZN010011130.1, from coordinate 17,222 downwards.
CACTCTTCGAACTGTTGCCTTCTGGTCGACGCTACAGAGCACTGACCACCAGAACAGCAAGGCACAAGAACAGTTTTTTCCCACAAGCTATACTTAGTCTAAACAATTAAGCTTTCAAAATTATACAACTAACATAGTATATTTATATTAAACTGCACACTTTGTAAATAACATATCTGCACACTAATAAACATATCTGTACATTTATCTAAACAATTACTTTTTTTCCTATACTTCTATTTCTGTATATAGTACATTATTCAAATTTTTTTTTTTTTTATTATATTAGTTTTATATTACATCCCTACTGTGTTATTCCTATGTATGTCTACACTATCATGTTTGTCTGCACTATGTTTGTAGCGTTCGGTGACCAATCCAACACACTATATATTCTCTTTTTATATGACAAATACTCTGTCACCTCAGTTAACAAGCCATATGAGGACCCATGGACCCTTCCCCCCGGAATGCGTAACACCCCGGGAAGTCGAACAGGCTTCTTTGTTGCATGGCAACAAACGCTGATATCACTGGGTTTATTGGCCAAAAATATGTAAAGCAGGGAAAATCCCTGCATGTCCCAAGGAAAAGCAGAGTAGAAATGACTGTGTTCTAGTTAATTCATAGAAAAACCGTTATTTGAATGAACACACATATTTCTTCAGGCCATTGAGTATATTATTGTCATGGTGTATTTTGTCTTTGATATTCTTAGACTATTTTAGTAGGCTTGTGAGGGGACCCATTCCTGATCATACCTTTTCACTATATGTAATCTTACCTAGTTTAGTATCTATGAATTTGCCTTCTAATGATCTAAACGAGCGTGTATATTATATGGTGGTACATAGGAAATATATATTAGGGTCCTGAGAATTTTTAGTAATTTCGATTTAAGTCCATTTGCTAATTACCATGCTTAGAGACAAAGGGTGGTAAACCCTCCAGCAATTGCCACATCCCGCTCGGAATTTCCATCTTGCTCATTGAACAAGCCCATCTTGAAGGCGGAGATCTTCTCCGTCCTTAAAGGCCCGGCTCCAGGGACCCCGCCCCAGTCGGTGGTTGTTGGAATCGAGAGGCGGGAGACAACGCTCCGGAAACGCTAAGCTTGTGCCAGGCTTCTGCCTTGTCCTTTCCATTCATCAAGTTTCTCTGACGCAAACTGGTTCTTTCTCAATTAACCAACTTCAGCAAGATCCTGGGGCCGTAAGATCGCATCAGGAATCTTTGCTCATACAGACGTGCAAGTATCAAACTTAGTCGATTAAATTGATGCATTAAGTATCAGTTACACCCTTTTACAAGGTGTGTTTGAGCTAAGAATCTGACGTTTTCCCTCAGGTTTAGATCTGCTGAATATGCAAAATGGTCCCATAAATGTCATTCCTTATGTCTCTTTCTTTAGTGCTAAACTTTAACCCTTTCCTATACCAACTGTATGTGTGTGTGTGTGTGTGTGTGTGTATGTGTATGTTAGACCGGCTTAATGTGTTTATGTAGTATGTTAGACTAGTTTTTAAGTGTTTATGTAGTTAATAAAAACCTTACTTGTATCACACTTGACGTGTTTCATTGTTTGCTCATAACTGGAGTCACTTAATCATGCAGATTTTTGCTACAAGCTTTTGTAGAATTGTACTGTAAGAAAGTTATTTCCCTTAACCAGTAAATTAACGTTTTTAGAATTGACAAGACGGTTGACCCTGCGTGGTCAGCAAATATCTACAGCGGATCTAAAATATGAATAGTTAATCATAACTAGTTATGGTTAATTATTCATATTTCCCCATGAGCTGATTCGCTACAGATTTTGGTGGAGAGAATGCGGGCATGATAAAACGAAAGTTATGAGTTTAAACACTGGCAACTTAAAAGTGGGTGCTTGATAGCCCAGGTTAAAATAGAACGTGACTTCAGATGCCCGGTGGTGTACCTATTTGCTGGCTTGTTGAGATGCATATAAAGTGGGGGTTTGAATTGGTACCGCTATTATAATTGTGAGAGTCTTTATGTATTTCATGCTTAATGGCATCGGTGTAAGGTTAATCTGATTTTAGCAAAGAAACCCTAATTTCAGTATTAAAGCATAAATCTGTCTTGACAAAGCGTAAGTCTGAATCTCAGCTCAGCGGCATGTCCAAACTGTACCATAATGTAATATGCTTTAGTGAAGAAATCACAAAATTGCAGTATTGTTTAAATTGTTTCTTTGAAAAAGAAATCTCAGTACAGTTATATCAAAGTAGATGTGAGCGCTGCTCCCCTTTCTACAGCATAAAGGCCTTATAGTTTATAATTAGATTGAAGCAATTCATCTACACTTTGACTGTGTATATATATAAGCCGAGCAACCTGGTGGTCATTACTGTGTTTCACTCGCTGAGTGAAATTAAAGGTGTAATACTGTACTTTAGTACTCATATGTGAGGCAAACATAACTACATATATGTTTAAACCGGTTTTAACTTACAGTAAACCCGTTTTGTAATTCTTTAAACAAGTGCAAAAGTTTATTGTTGCATTAGAGAAGCACTCACCGAAAAGCTTAGGTAATGCAAAACAATTCTGAAGGCGAAAGCACCACGTTCTAAAACTGTGACTGGTTAACATAGACAGACATTAAACTGCGTTAATTACACTGGCATGCATTGGTTACCGTGACAACAACTTGTCACAGGAAGTGCTAACTTCACATAGCACAACACGCCATGTTGTAAACAAACCACTTGAAGCAGCTAAGCTAACACGACTTAGCATAGTTTCATTTTAGGCTAAGCTACCAAATAGCTTTAACAATTAGGGGTTAACACTCTTTAATTGAAGCTCCTAAATACAGCATGTGTGTGCAGTGTGAAGCAATTTGAATTTAACATAATCCCTCGTTTCTGATTTTTCCATTTCTCTTCCTTCTTTTTCTTCTTTTTCTATGTTTCTCAATCTTCAATTCGTCTCAGCGAATTTAACTATCTAGATGTATCCTTCCTGAATGCTATTGCTTAGTTACTAGTTAATTAAATCTAAATTTAATTAAATCTTAACTGTCTATCGAAGAAAGACTCATTAAGGTATTGGGTGCTTATAGTAACACACTAATCACTAGTGCTGATATTTGTTCCTAATACCAGACTGATTACCCTATTTTAATAATAGCAGTCAGCTAATTTAAAATCCATTTACATGTTATGCCCCCTAGATGTTCTCTCTGAACCTCAAAAGGAAACAGAGACATTTCTATTTTTGATTTGTTTATTTTCAAAATAATCAGCATAATCTGAATAGAAATACTCTCCTTTTCCTTCTGCTTTTCCCTATTCTCCTTCATACCTCAGAGATTAAGCCTGTTTGGGGAACCGTCAGCAAATTCTGAGTGATAATTTGACAATAATTTGACAGTAGTCTTAAATCATCAATCAAAATCCTGTTTACGTCCTTTTCAGCAAAACATATGCTGACCCAAAACTATTTTAGCATTCACACTCTGTTTTGATCTTGTAGTAGTCTCTAGCCCTTACTCTCAACACCAGTGTGTCAAAAAGTTGCAGATGCTCAGACTAACTGCACAGAATGCAGAACAGAGAGGGCTGGCAAGGCGTCGTGAGGAACACCCCCTTTACCCAGGCCGACGACCACCTACTGAGCCGAAAACGGCTGGAGCGGACGGAGGGGGGTCCCTCAGACTCAGGACTCGGGCGAGAGTTGTGGCTACAAAAGCTCGCCAAGGTCATCACCCTCCGTGGCCCACAACCTCATGGGTCTGAAACAGGAGGTAAATGATCTCAAGCAACAGATCACAGCGGTAGCCCACAAGGACCCCAGCAAAATGGAGTTACAGGAGGAAATCAATAGTTTTAAAAAGGCTCTGACAGCTGCTGAACAGCAAGAGCACCTGGAAAAGGTAGCCAAAAAGGACCTGGAAAGGAAACACCCACAAAAAATTACTATTAAAGCAGCAAATTCAGAGCTCTTAGACAAAGTTGCCAGAATAGAGACTCTGATCCAGCAGCTGAACAACAATCAAGACAAACTTGACATGGTCCAAAGAGAACTAAGGTACTCTTATAGGCTGCAAAAGGAAACACAGTGGGAGAAACACCCTACTCCTGCATCCTCACTCAGCAGTGCAAAACTCCCTCAGGTGCACGAAGCTACGAAAGGGGGAGCCAGCACTTTCTGCTTAACAACTCAGCAGACAGACCCATAATACCTCCAGCGACCACAGAGAGGAGGGGGTCCCTTCCCAGCATCCCTGCAGCAGCGCATGATGCGACCCCCAGCAACTTTGACAAGCTAACCAGAAAACAAAAGTTTCCTACTTTATGCAGTACGAGCAATAATTTAGAACGGTGGCGTCGTTTTAAAAATTGCTTGCAAGCAGACCCAATAATCAACCTTATGTGTCTGTGTCATAAGTTAGTAACTTCTTCTCCATGCGCATACCAGTTCCTGATCAAAACCAGATAAAATTATAGTTTGAATGCGCCTTACTACAAGCAGTAAGAAGTTTTCAGTGCTATAATGTGTTTAAATCGTACGATAAGAAACTAACCTGACTTTAGCGAAGAAATCCTAATTTCTGTGTTAGTAGAGCACAAATCTATTTTCTGACGACGAAATCTCAGATTAGCAGCTCATATAAATGGTACCAGAATAAATCGGTCCGATTTTGGGCGAAGAAATCCCCTTCTACAGTACTGTGTAGGTGATCTGAGCGAAGCTCCTCATTTCACTGATTTAAGGCCATATTATGTGTTACGTATCATTGTATTCATATCTACCCACTCATGTGAAACATTTACGTAACTCTTATACATGCGCGCCCCAGGTTCTGAATATAATCAGATAAAAATATAGCTTGAATGTGCCTTCCTACAAAAAGTAGAAAGTTTTCAGTGCTATAATGTGTTTAAATCGTACGATAAGAAACTAAACTGATTTTAGCGAAGAAATCCTAATCTCTGTAGTTAGTGGAGCATAAGTCTATTTTCTAACGACGCAATCTCAGATTAGCAGCTCAAATAAATGGTACCAGAATAAATCGGTCTGATCTTGGGCGAAGAAATCCCCTTTTTCAGCACTGTTTAGGTGATCTGAGCTATACTCCTCATATCATTAATTTAAGGCCTTATTATGTGATACGTATCATTGTATTTCATTATGATTCGCTCATTTGAAACATTTACTCAAAATTAATGGTGTTATTCTAGCGTAGCTACCTACGAATCCACCATTGCCTGTGAAGTGAATGTGCTGGTTTGAGTAATGAATGAATTTGTACGGACATGCATGAGTTTCCCATGCATGCTAACAGCAGTGCAAGTCTGCTCCACCTGCACCTGTTGTGAGCTTGCATTGGTCTCCTAGCAACACGTGACCCCGGAAGTGTGAGCAGACTCTTCCGGTTAATCTGACAACAGCATTCACTTCACAGACCCGTGTGTCAACAAAGAATTGCGTGTAACTAACACTAACTCTTAAACTAAGCCCTTTACCTCAACTGCTAACTGTTAGCATACGACTAACGCTAGATAAGCGTGTAAAGTGTAACTTTCTAACCACAACTCTCTCTCCCTCTCTCTCTCTCTCACTCTCTCTCTTTATTTTTGTTTTGACTTATTCTACCTCTTTTTAATTTTATTGCATTTATTTACATTTGTTTAGCACAAATGTACCAATTCAGCGAAATTGATTTGGATTAAATTTGAGATTTAATTAAATCAAATTTTTATTTATTTTTTTATTTTATTCCATTTTTATTTTTATTTGTTATTTTGTTTATTTACTTTCCCCTTTTAATTTCCTACAGCTCTTAGGACCCCTTTTTTATTTTATTTATTTAATTTTTTTTTGTGTTGTGTTTTTACTTTACCTTATTTTAGTTATTCACCATCAACATCGCGTTTTGGAATTAGGATACAGTTAGTTCGAGAACTGTGTTTCCTAGCGAGTATACAGGTTTATTAGTAGCTAATCCCTGTTTCCTATTAATTCGCCGCCGCTCAGGCCAGGCCTAATACGGTTGAGGGCGGCAGCTACCATTGCCAACACATGTAGGAAAACCTACAAAAGAAAAAGAAACAATTCCCACTGTTTCTTTTCCTTTTGACGAGGTATTTGGTGGGTCCCTGCTAGTTTAGCTAACAGCCTAACCCTAGGGTTATGAAGTCTATTGCAGCATCACACACAAGTGAAACCTGCTTAGCCATATCTCTTAGAAAAAAAACTAAAATAGGTAAAAATGTTCCTTTTTTTTTGAGTTCATCTTATTTTATTTCAGTTTCGTCATAGTGACCAAACCCGTGAACCATCAGTAGTATAGCCCGGTCATCAGCTGACCCCTGCTTACGGCCCCTCAACAAAAGTTACTCAAACTCTTCCTTTGTGTTCACGAACAAAAAAAACATAGCACCCTACCTCACTAGCTGCCTCCCACCAGCTAGTCATACCTTACACGGCCTACACAGCCGTTCCCCTTAGAGATAGTTTAACACCTCTGTACGTACCTGCATTTGCCTTGTGTCTCTCTCTCTCTGGTGTTCCCACAAGTGTGCCAGTATGTCGCAGACATTCCACAGACATCCAGCCCTGGCAGCTCACCAGGACCACCTGGACACTCAGTAGAGCACTGTAATGGACATCATTCAGCTCAAAGCAGCCAACGACCTGCCATGGCAAAGAAAGGAACAGCGAGACTGCGACATAAGTGAACACCCGACCAGCATCATCCTCTCCTCGGCCCAAACCCTCAAGGGCCTCAGACAGGAGTTAAATGAGCTGAAACTGCAAGTCACAAAATTCTGCAGAGAACTGAAACCTGCTCAACGAGAGAGAGAGGAGGGGGAAAGCACAGAACGGATGCAAAGAACCTCGCAGAATGGTGCGACAGAAGGAAATCACCAGTCTTCACAGAGGCTCTAACAGCTGCTCAACACCAAGCGCCGCTGGAAAAAGCCATCACACAGGACTTGAAAAGAGAACTGTTTCACACAAAGTCACTCTTAAAACAACATATGTGGAACTAAATGAGAGAGACACCACATCTTAGGCCTTACAAGGCCACCTGCATACAGACAGAGCTGAGGTCCCAACCCTGACTCAGCAATTAGAGAGGAGCTTGACTTGGTTCAGAAAGAATTTAAACAGTCCTACCGACTGCGCATAGACTTAAGCAAAAGACAGCCGGCTGAATATCGGTCGCCAGCAGTGCAAGCCCTCCACGCCTGTGCACAGCTACGAAAGGGGGGAAAGGGAGCCAAAGCCTTCTGCTTGACACTTCACAAATCAGCCCCCTGAAAACCTCTGCAGCTGCAACAAAAAAAAAAATTTTTCAGGCGAACCGAAGCAACGCAACGAGGTGAATTCAGTGTCACAAATGAACTGAAATATGCTTGCAGACCACAAGGCGAACAGATAGGGAAAACACGAAACAGAAATTCCCCTGGCCAGCAGGCCCACCCCCACAGCCAAGAGTCTGAACCTGCGAGGGGGGGGCGAGAGCCACTGTTCACACGTCACCAATCAGCAGCCACAAGGGGGTGGGGCAAGGACCTTTCCAGAGGATCACTGCAGACACACACACCGTGTGACCCCACAGACCCCAACGAGCTGGCCAGAGACAATACATCAGGCAACCTAAATACTGCAGAGACCCTGAGTGGAACACGCGATTCGCTGCCCAGGACACCAAGCAGGGCCGGCGTGAAACTCCCCATGCTTACTACACAGACTTTGACAAACTTACTCCAATGCTCACAATTACCCTGGGATGGCGGATGACACCAGCTGCAAGAAGTCATCTAGGCATTAGGGCCTGCCGCACAATGCCTAATCAACAGCTGTGTAACCTGACACAGAAGGCCTTTAACAAGCACAAGGCCTCCACTAAAGGTGTTTGTCAAACCCCACTGAGTCTGAACTTCACAACTCAGAATCCAAAGCGGGCACCAGAAGGCACCCAGCATTGCCACAATGCAAAACCCTTCTACAGAAAGCCCCTAGCCAGAAGAGGACGGAGCCATCACCATGGCAACGGACCCAGGGTCCAGACCAACCACTGGGAAAAGGCGTCTTCATCCTGCAAACACCACGGTATGTCAAACAGCAGTCCACCACAACATCCTCCACCACACGGGTGCTGAACGGAGGCTACACAAGGACAGCTGAACACGCCTACCTCTGGGTTACAGGAGATGCTGACACTCGCAAAAGAGCTCCTTGAACAAAACTCAACTAAGGAGTAGTGAGAAGGACAAACCTCTGACTCCTTGCCTGCTGCAACACAGCATCAGGCCCCTCCAAGGGAGGAGCATCCCTTGAAACCGGTCGACACCCCTAGAAGCAGCCAGACAACGTTGGATTGAGCAACAGGCCCACATGCCCAACAGCGAAAGCTCTACCAACACAACTCAGGCAAGATCAAGTCGGTGCCGCCACAAGAGCCAAGCGACACCGCAAACAGCAGATTTCTAGTGACGTTCGGGCAGAAAAGAGAGCTAACAACCACCTGCGGCTCTCCTGCCATCATCACTAGGTCAGTCTGAAACTCTCTGCACACTACAAAATCCCCATAACAATTACCTGCAATCCCTGGAACCACCTGCACTCTCACCAGTGAGAGTCTAACCCGGCTGTTCCACATCGTGGGTACCACAGATAGCCTACTGGCTAACAACATCAACAAAAAAACATCCTACCCAGACAAACTCACTTCAGGATGACAGGTGACAAAGCCTCGACACCTGCTGCATAAGCTCGAGGACCCACACCCTGCTACAGCCTACATCACCACAGCACACCACCAGACGCATCAAACAAGGCACCAACAGCCAGAGAGCCACTGCCTCCCAGCCGTGAGTGACGGGTGTGTGTTAGATTGTTCTGCACCTTGACATCGCTCGTTGTTGTCTATTCTACGGACAACAACGCTCGAAAGGGGGGAAATATGTAGCGTCTGGACCAATCCAACACACTATATATTCTCTTTTTATATGACAAATACTCTGTAACCTCAGTTAACAAGCCATATGAGGACCCATGGACCCTTCCCCCGGAATGCGTAACTGTATGTACGCTACAATTTGGATATTCTAATTGTGGGAAGAAAATGAGTTGGATGTGTGATCAGTAGATGGTGTGTTACTCTGGGTGTAGGTAATTTGTGGGTGTGTGAATGGTGTAGTGTATGGGTGGTCAGATCTGTTTCAGTCTGTGTTGTCTCCCCCCTTTTCTTGTATGTCAGTGAAGACGGGCTCTCTGCATCCTTGGCTTGGATGAGGGCGTGTCCATGATCTAATGGGGGTCAGTCCAGCAAGGCAGGAAGTGCTTTAGCAGACAGTCAGAGCTAGTTTGGCATTGCTGTGTGAAGCTGGGGTGCAAACTTTGTCTCCTATGTTGCAGTTCTCTTGTGATGCTTTCTGGTTGTGGCAGACTTTCTGACCTTCTGTGCTTGGGTGGTTGCTATTGCACAGACAGGAATGTGGTCCTTGGAGTTGATTTGACAGTTTGTTATTGAGCGATGGGTGACTGAGGTGATGTTCTTTGGTACCTCAGAGTTTCATCAACAGTTGGCCGTGAGAGACTTGCTCGTTCTGGGTTGTTGTTGAACAGGTGCTTGTCATCTCCGATGTGGTGTACCAAGTGATCACCGGCCTTCCGTTCTGTCGCTGATCACAGCGAGCATGACTCAACTTTGTGGTCATCCATGTTCAGCTTTTCTTGAAGGAACTCTTTCATTTGTCTCATGACTTGTTCCATGTCGTCTGAGGATAAGCTGTCTTGCTCTTCTGCATACTCAGCACTGTGAATGTCTGAGTGGTGCTGAGGTGGGTTTTGCTGTCGCTTACTCACACGAGTTGCTCTTGGATGAGTCAGGCGATTACCTTTGGATGTCTGGTTAGGTTTCCAGTTGTTCCTATCTTTTGGGTTTCTTGAGAAGCGTGGCTGTTCCCATGGATTTTTGCAGCGGCTGGGCTGAAAGCTGTCGTGGACATGGGGGTCACGTTCTCTGTGCTCTTGATGGAAGACTCTGGTGTCGTGATGCCACTGGGTGTCGTCCAGTGCAAGGCTTGAGTCTTTGGTTACAGAGTTCAAGAGTGTGGATGTTTTGTTACCTTTCTTTGAGGCCATCTTCTGCTTGTTGTAGGCATTCTGTGTTAGGTCACGTAACTGTTGGATGGTCATGGAGTGCGGACAGGCCATGACGCCTAGATGGTTGCTGACTCCAGGGTGCAGATTTCTTAGAAAGTGGCTTTTGAAGTTCACATCCTCTTCAAGTTCAGGTTCGTTGTGTGCACCAAAGTAGTCTTGTCGGAGTCGGTTGTAGTAAGCTTGTGGATCCTCTTGTCGACCTTGCTTGATCTCCAGAGAAGTTAACAGTCCAAGTTCAGACTCAGTGTCTGTAAACTCTTTAATAAGGACCTCACGAAGTAGCTGGTAGCTTGACTTTGTTTGACTGGGCTGTCGATCTAGGAAGTTTCGTACCTCAGGACTGGACGTGGCTCTAAGGAGGTATAACCCGTCTCTGTCAGTCACACGAGGTCTCATTTCCAGATAAAACTCGATATCATGCAGGTAGGCCTGGATGTCGTGGCCCTCTGCAGAGATTGGGTTGAAACTGCTGATGTTTTTAGACAGCTTGTTGAGGTCTTTGATGGTCATCCCATGAGCAGCTCCAAGGTCTGCTTGGATGGGAAGTATTCCTTCGTTGGCAGAAAAGGGTTGTGTGGCAAAGGCAGGTGAGGTTTTGGGTTGTGGCACTTCGCGCCTTTCGTCATATGCCGGTTCTTTGATCGGATGTGAGTTAGAGAACCGTCTGCAACCTCTGCGACTACAGCAGTGGTGAGGCCTGTAGTAGGACTCGTGGCCGTCTGCTGTGTACTGGCCTATTGTCTCTAAAGCACAGCTCATAAGCATCTTTGAGTTCTTTTCTGACCATGTAGAGCTCATCGTTGGTATCGTCTAGTTGTTTGGTCAGATTGTCCATTTCAGTTCTATTCCTTTCAAGGTGGTCTTTCAGGGTACTAATTTCATCATTCTTGTCTCTGATGTGATTCTTGTCTTTCTCTAGTAGCTGTTCGGCATACGGGAGTCTGTTTACCAGGTCTTTCTGGACAATCTTTGAATGTTGCTGGTCAAGCTGCGCTGCTGCCAGGGCTGCTTGCAGTTTCATAACTTGTTCCGTTGTTTCCTGCCCCCTCTCGTTGGGTGCTTTGAGTTGATCTTGAACTTTCACTTCCAGCTTGTCTATGCGGCGTTGAGCACGTGCCAGCTCCTCTTGAAGGTGGGTGATGTACTTGTCGCTCAGTTTCAGCTGGGTTGTAAAGGCATAGCTTAGGGAGCTGGTGATCATGACTAGCTCCTTGTGGTTGTTGTTCTGGCTTGAATCTTATGTCAGGAATCTTCTCAGGATTAGGATTATTATAAAAAATAATAACAGTTCAAATGTCTCTCAGCCAAGTGTTCACATCTTCCCCATAGGCAATGGGTTTTGCAGTCTGCGGCATTTTGGCACGCCAGGGAGAAGAGAGACTGACACAGATCTATGTGGACTAGAAGCCTATGTGTGGTGGGACAACTAAGTGTGAATGTGTATCACAGTGACGGTTTGGGGCGGGAGGGGAACATAGTGCAACGATTGGTGAGGGTGAGGATTGTGGTGTCGGTACAGGTGTTAAGTAGATTAGGGATGCAAAGAACTCATCTCACTTCTACACGTACCGGAAATAGTGAAAAAAGAGAATGGAAATGAAGGTAAAACCAGATTCAACTATGTAAAAGCTCAAAAACAATTCCTTTGTTGGTGGAGATACATTTTTTTTGTTTCAAATACCGTAGAGGACTGTGGCATTACAAGTCACAAAGCAACTGTAAAACGTCAAAAGTGATTAAAGTTACACATAATCTGTTTGCCCGCGGAATAGGAACAACAAGGAACTGCAACATAATGATCGACGAGCTCGGCCGGTGATATCTCTTTTCTTAAAAGAGTCTGGACAGGATTGATCACCGTACACCCATTACGAGTGTTCGCCGTGCTCCACAAAAGGGGTGGGGTGGGGCGACGAGGTGCTGCCGATTCAGGCGACAGTTGTTCAGATTGCGTTTCCAAAGAGTAGGAGGTAGGAAGAAACAGGGAAGGCAGGTGTGGCGTTGGATAGTTACGAATCAAATGCATACGGAGTGATTCGTTCGTTTTTCACCATAGCATCTGTATTTCATTCACAGAGGATTGATGGACTGGTTCATACAGGTCGCTACGCAAATGGATGAAGAGTAAAGACGGAAAGAAAGCAGGACCGACATAGGGTGACCGGAGAGAAACAGGGAAATGGTTAGAAGGGAGGCGCCTCAGCGTTACTCAGTAACAGGAAGGTTGGATCGCGTCACTGGGAGGGCAGCGTCATCTGCATGCTGTTATGCTGCAGCTCAGACTACGGGATTCACGTACGAGAAATAGGTGTTAAGTGCTACTTTTATGTTGCTGCAAGACTGTAATCAAACAAAAAAAAATTTGAGGGAAACGGGAGGAAACGGTTGTTCCTTTCTAATTCTTTGAACTCGTAGGAGGGATAACACCTGTCCCTATTAGGGGCGTGGTGTGTCTGGGTTACCCCACCCCCCCGCTACGGGATGCCTACCCGGCGAGGTGAACCTACGACAATGGTACCAGTAAAATTATGTAAAGTCATACGACCGGGCCAAACGCCGGTGAAAGTAGAGGGAAGCGAAATTAAATTACATCCGCAGGATCCACATCACACTCCCAGCAAAGAAGTAGATGAGCTCGCATCGGTTTCTAGGACCAGGCCGCCGGCCAAGGGGGTTTAGTTAGACAACGTCCGTAAAGCTAAATCGCAGGTCTATCTCTGAGCACTCGTCATTTACCGGTATGCGGGGGCACTAGCGCGCATCCACCACAGCGCGTTCAATTAGGTCGCATACAGTTTTATTACCAAACTTACAGCACGACCAGAAGGATGATCGGCGGGGGACATTTCGATGTTTAATTACCAATTGCGAACGGCGAGTCTGTCCCGCCGAGCAGCTCCAACAGATCCCTTTCCTACGGTAAAGTAAGATAGACACTAGCGTTGGGGGGTAAGTGGGAAGTGAGGCGAACGGGAGCCGAAGGAAGCCTAGGGAACCCACGCGCGAGGGAAAGCGTATACGTTGTCCAACATATACAGGCAGCACCCGTGTGAACCTGATCTTCATACACCATTGCGACTGTTAAGCTACCTGCAACTATTGAGGCTATATACCAGGCCACTGTTAGCTGACATAGGGGGGAAGGGGACCTCCAGATAGCGTTCTGTAGTTAAAACATGCAAGTAACCCCGGTTTAGTCATGATAGCCACCGCCGATCGGGGATATGCCAATAGTTGCCATTACAACCGTACACGCGGAAGTGCCAGATTGTAGACGAGCTAGGACTAAGTCGGCGCATGACTGAGAGTGATGTAAAAAGAACTCTGTTACTCAAAATAAGCAACACATAGTACGAGAATTTGGATTGTGTTTACGTTTAACGACAAAAGCTAAACATGGTTTAAAGAATGTGGCGCTTAAACTCTCGGTTGTTCGGAGTTAGATTTAACTTTATTCAAACAGCAGCTTTGTGCTGCAGTTAGGGCAAACAGTGATAACGATCTCAGCAGATCTTAAAATCACAGACTCTGTGGCAGTGTTTCTCATGGACACTAAAGGACGGCTATACTCATAGGTACTAGGCGAGGGGGAGGACTTCTGGCGCTGTTGGTTGAAGCGCACAATTAAGCGTGGCTAATATTCACTTACACGCAGTGTTAAGTGAGATTAAATTTACTTTGTGAACAGACACAGGCAGGCAGGCATTATCTCGTAATGTTTAACTCAGAGAATCGAATAGCATGGCATAACAATGGAACACACATTGAAATCAAACTATGAATAATAAGGCTTTGATAAACAGATTGAGGAACACGCTCAAAACTATTCTTAATACACCAATTTATTTTCCTTTTAACTACTGCAACAATGGGTTTAGCGAGGCTTGTGGCCGAGCTGAAACGGTGCTCTGAGTTCAGGCCGAGAATATAGCAGATGTGAAATCAAGGAACAGCAATGAGCTAATTCAGCTATTAAAACAAAGGACATGGCATTACAAAGAATGAGGGGGGACGTAGATCGTAGTACTCGCTATATGTACACTTCTACTGCAGTTTAACGAGATGAAAGGAGGGCCTTGACTACGATGGTTTAGCAGCTCTGCTCTGTTGTTTCCATTCAAAGACAACACAAAGGACGTCTGTTCGACACGCTGCTTAAGTACACCAACGCGACACACACACACACAACACCACCACAACATCACACCACCCACACACGCCGGTCTTCAAAAAAGACGTTGCGTCCTATTTCAGTCCGCCCACTAGGGGCTGGAGGGGCATAAACGTAGCAATTGGAAGAATCTGAATTAACTTGGCATTATGAGTGCTCCACAAGTCGGTTAACATCCCATGACCCCCGCAAGTGTCTCCCCCAGGTTAACGTGGGAGTAACAGGGAAAAGGGCAGTAGCGGCAAAGGGAATCATTTAAGATTTTAAAGGGGACTCCACAATTAATATGCAAGGGAATTAGGACAAGCGTTAAACGCCAGAATCAGATGTTTCGGCGGATCACTTGAGACGGCCGGCGAGTCGTTCAGGTGACACTACGAGCCGTATGAAAGCACATGTTTCGCAAATGGATATCATACCTCCAAAAATATAGTGAAAATACTATATTTATTAGCACAGTAACAAGATCGGTAGTTTAAGACATTAACTTGTAAGCACAATACACAAGATACTTCTCTTTTCTATATAAATAAGGCTTTATTAGATAAATTTAAGACATATAAACTAGTCTAACACACGCATTCACACACAAGTTGCAGAGAGAGAGAAAGTGAGGAAATAATTAGTATAAGAGAATGAAAATGTGAAATCCCAAGGCGGCCTGAGTACCGAGCAATAGGTGCCATTGTATAGATCTGAACAACCATCAATCACTTAATTATCCCTCGCATTGAGTTCCTCAATGAGGGTAAAATTTAGATTAACTGCACCAGTTCAGTTTTAGAAAATTGGATGACGGGTACGTGCTTCTGTGTTGCGGGTTCCACGTTAAGTTTAATGTCTACTGGTTGCTCAAAAAGGGGGTTTCCGAGGTTTGTGTTGGCGGTGAGGGCTCAGTCTTGGGAAGCCAGGCGCGTGAAGTTGGGCGGTAGGCTGTGGCTGGTGACGACGCGGAGCTGTGTGCTCTGCAGAGTTGAAGGGTAAGAACAGCACCCTTCTGGAAGAGCGGGCGTTGTAGGCTTAACTCAGAAGAACACGAAACTCTCTACGGAAAATAAAATAAACTAAAGAAAAGAAATATATGTAAAGTTTGATGAGACTAGGTGGTGTTTCTCCTCGTGGTTTTGGAGGAGCTGGCGTGTAAGGCAGAGCACGCTCAAACTAAAGAAGTATGACTAGGAGTGAAAAGCTAAAAGCGCATGGCTAAAAGCTAGACACAAAAAAGTTAAAGCTAGACACAAAAAGCTAAAAGCTAGACACAAAAAAACTAGACACAAAAAGCAAAGTTTGATGTTGTCCTGAGTATTTAAACCAGGCTGTCTAACACACCCCAAAGGTTTGTTTCGACCAATGTAGCTCGGGGTGTTGCAGGTTTCCCTTTCCATTCATAATTCAAATATCTCATCATTCCATGCCGGCTGTTTTCCCGCTCGGTAGAGTAGGATTTTGGACATGATTTCTATCACGATGGCGGGATAGTTGAAGAACATCGTGACCAACGAATTGACTGAGAGAAAGTTATTCAAGCATAAAAATTCAAACTCACACATACCAAGCATGAATATGACCCCTTAATCTCTTCAATAGTTATTAACAATACATAAACAATAAATGATTAAAACATGATGGTTAAACAAGTGGGTTAGATACATAATATGGAGTTAAGCAATGGACTGATATTAGTTAATAAGCCTTTTTGAGTTCATTTTGGTACATGGAAAGGCAGTTTCTGTGCCATTCTGTGAATGTATGAAGACAAGAGATTAAAATGTCTGTAAGGAATTTTAGAAAGTCTGTTCTTTGTCATGAGGTGGGGGAAGTCAATTTACGGGGCTCGTGACTGTAGTTACTATCATGTGATAGCCATGCGGTCATCTCTTTTGACCATTATTCTTGATAACTTGCCCCAGAATTTTACAATCTCCTTGGACTTGTCATTGTGTTCTTTTGTGTTAATGTTGAAATCTGTTCTGTGACAGGGTCTTAGGTTTAGGTTTGCTTCAGAGAGGCTGGGGTCTGATTTATGGCATCCTGTTGTCTTGGGCCTCAGTGGAATTTTTGTGACTCATCGTGCCTCAACTCGGTTTTGACCAAAACTTAGATTGTCTGATTCAGTCTGATATCCTACAGTTTGTACTTCTTCTACACTGGAAAGCTCTTCTTGTAAGTCAAATTCCTGTGTGGTGTAAACATACTTGGTAATACAAGGCTCTTCTGATTTCTGATTTCTGATTCTGATTCTATTAGGTGGACAGCTTTTTAATTCACAAGGCAGACTTTTTTACAATTTCTTACAGAAATATAATAATCCTGTATCTGCTGATGCATATGCTGTTGTTTTCAATGCCATTCCCTCTGCTGTGTCTTTTCTGTTGCAAGGTACTACACTTCCATGGCCATGTACTTACACTCTGAATTTAACGGACACAATGATCGGAAGTGTTTGCTTTTCTAGATCAACAAAAAAAAATTCTTTTTCAGAGAGCGATAACAACAATTCCTTACATAATACCTTATTGGAATAGCATTGTGTAGAATATACCTTGGGAGAAAGTATGGACCTTGCCTCATAGATATCTGCTTACCAAAAAAGTAAAAGAAATAACATTTAAGTTGATTCACAAATGTTACCCAACGAAAGTCTTTCTTAGGAAATATAAGTCAGACATTGAAGTGAGCTGCTGTTTTTGTCATTCTTCTGAAGAAGACTTCATTCATTTTTTTTTGGCAATGCTCCTACACAGAAAAATTTTGGTCAGACTTTTTAGTGTTTATTCAATCTTTTGTAAGTGACTTCTCTTTTTGTTTCAATGATGCTTTCTTTGGATTGTTTGACTATTCAAAAGAATACCGGAAAATATTACATAATTAATTTATGTTTCCTATTAGATAAATTTGACAT
>JADLZN010011129.1:0-49932 GCA_018155175.1 Sinocyclocheilus anophthalmus | reverse complement strand
CCCTCGACTAGTGCGACTTTTCGCTGTGGTTACGCAGGAGCCCATTTACATCATCACTGAGTTCATGGAGAACGGTGAGACACGCAAACGCACTTACACACTCATGCGAACAAGGGAGGGGAGACTTCAATAGAATGACAAAGCCTTTATGTCTAGTACTAAATGATTAATCCCTGCGTCCCACCTGAACTTCCTTTACAAAACACAGACACATTCATTGAGTAAACTTCCATTCAAACTTTCATCAGGGTTTCATGATCTAACTGGTCTGAGTAGTATCAGGACCATGAGCAGTTTTGTTTGTGTGTTAAGCCCACAGCAGTTCCTCATTTGTGTCCGCTCTATGAAAACAAAGCTTTCTCAAGGCTTTGAAGATATTGAAGGCATCTCAATACGCGTCCCTCACTCACCTGAATGATTCTCAGCAGAGAAACATCAAACACCCCTTTTACTGTGCAGGAGTATTTTTGAGGGGCAACTTTTTTAGTCTCTTTCATTGACCGCAGTGTTTTTATATTTACAGACATGTGGTCTGTCTCTTTTACTTATATGAACGAATGCACATCTATGAGCCTTTTTATGTTTAACTATGATTATACACGCATCTTTGTTAGCATACACCTTATTCATAAAATCAAGATTTATCAACAAAAACCACTGTTCAAAAGTTTGGGGTTCATAAGATTTTATGTTTTTTAAAAGAAAGCTTTTATGCTCACCAAGGCTGCATTCATTTAATAAAGTACAGTAAAAACAGTTACTGTATATTGTGATACAAAATAGTGGAAACATTGATACATTTTTTCAGGATTATTTTATTAATAGAAAGTTAAAGTAACAGCATTTATTTGAAATATAAATATTTTATGCAACAAATGTATAAAATTCAGTTTAATTGATCCTTGCTAAAAAAAAAAAACTGACTGACCTCATGTTAAAGGGGGTATATGATGCGATTTCAATTTTTCCTTCTCTTTGAAGTGTTACAAGCTCTTAAAGAATATCTGTAAAGTTGCAAAGACTAAAGTATCAGGTTAGTAGTTCTTGCTTGGACAACATTTTCACTGGCCCCACCACAAATTAATGATTTTTTAAAAATATATATTTGCTAGAAATACCTTTATTTATATGTACAGTACCATGTACAAATGAAAGACATTAATATTTTATTTAGCATGGAAAGACTTAAATGCACCCAGGAAGACAATTCTAATGTTACAAAATATTTCTGTTTCAAATAAAAGCTGTTCTTTTTGACTTTTTATTTATCAAAGAATCCTAAAAAAAATGTCTGTAAAAATGAGCTATCACTGTAAAAATATATAAAAAAAACAAATGTTTTCAACATTATAATATTAATAAATGTTTTTGAGCACCAAATCATCGTATTAGAATAATTTCTGAAGGATCATATGACACTGAAGACTGGGGTAATGATGCTGAAAAATTAGCTTTGATCACATGAATAAATTACATCTTAATGATATAGATAGATGATAGATAGATGATAGATTGATAGATAGACAGATAGATAGAGAGATAGATAGATAGATGATGGATAGATGGATAGATAGATAGATTGAGAGATAGATAGATAGATAGATAGAAGGATGACGGATAGACAGATAGATGGCTAGACAGATAGATAGATAGATAGATAGATAGATAAAACGGTAAGTAGATAGATAGATAGATAGATAGAGATAGATAGATAGATAGATAGATAGATAGATAGATGGATAGTAGATATTCAAACTTTTGGAAGGGTAGTGTATATTGATTATTTTATTTATTTGTATTTTTTTTTAATTTCCTAAATCTTTGCTGGAAAACAATGTCATAAATTTACTCTTTGGTTTGTAGTTTTCAACATATTCTTACTGATTCTACTTACTCAAGATAATCCCAATGAATAAAAATGCATGCACAAGATCAATAAAGTTAAAATTATTTTTCAATGATTTTTCTGTCAACCTATTGGTGAGCCCTGAGTGTGTGTTCACAGACCAAATGTCCAAAAGTGTGAATATTCACTTACAGGAAAATTACTAATCAAATGAATTGTCATGTTCCAAGCAGCTTAATATGTATTTGATATCTCCTCACGATTTGTGTCAATTGTAACTTCTAAAAAGCCTTTACATCAGTTTGTTTTTCATATGCTCTTTCACAATCCTCAACCCTCATCCCCCTTTTCACCCTCAAATGGAAAAGAGGATGGAGAAAAAACAACAACAACAACCTCTACTTCCTGTGAAACTGTTGGTCGCACCTCTGACTGCACTGACGGGGGAGAGTAAAGCCATTAAAATGACACGGAGACAGATCGTGTGTGACACTTCAAAGGGTCTGGAAAAAGCTGGAAAACTGAGCAGCGCAACCTCCTCATCCACCCTCCGGCGGGAAAGAGAGGAGAAAAAAACACAAAGCCGACAAGCATGCGCCACATGGTCAACACAAGCACCCAGAGACTCCCGCGCTCTCCTCTCGGCCTCCCCCCAGACCCAAACACAGACTCGTCCCCCGCGACTACACGTCCAATGATTACACTATTCCCGCTCTCGCGCTCAGAGGGGCTAATTAATGCTTTAATATGCAAATGAGTGCCACAGTAAATTACACAGCTGGCAAATATGCCTGTTTTGCCCCCAAAACTACATCAGGAAATGAGCAAGACTGCGTGTGGATTGTGAATGCAAAGAGACAGAAGATTTATTTCGAAACTGCAAAGACAATTTCACCTCAAAGTTTTAATGGCGCAAGGGTAAAAGTTTATGAAGAGTCTCTATCTGCAAGATCTGAACAGGTTTATTTAGATTAGTTAATTAGACGCCACATTTAATTTAACACAATGAAAAAAGGCTGTGAGGGAAATGTGACCTTTTACAAAATAGTGCAACATATTGCACTTCACAACCTCATGTTTGTTCACATGATGTTAAATACAGTGTCTAGTAAGTATACAGTCTAGTGTCTAAGCAGACTGGCTTCTACAACAAGATATTGGTGACAAGTGCTATTTTTTTCCATGACAGTGAGAGCAGACGCAAAGAAACAGAGAGATGTGAGAGTGTGATTTGGTTTAGCTTTGATAAACATATGACACTTGACTGCTTTGCTATATACGGCTGTCGTTTTCATCCCCTACAGCCATGTGAAGTTGATGGGAGAAGATTCTGTGAAAGTATCACTAAAATATGGAACTTGTTACTCACAAATTCCACTTCTCTAATTAAAGTATAAGGCCATATGGAACTTTAAATATATTTTTTTGCAGTCACTGGAGAGATAAAAACAGAAAAAAATATGAAGCTGTGGTGCACAGGTTGCACTTGCAATGCATAGGAACTTTGAGTTTTATATTTATTCAAAATAATAGCATAAAAAGCACATAAATACAAATTAAAATGAAATTAAGCTCCTAGAGGCACAAATCACATATTTAGATACATTTATCTATATTAGATCAACTACTATTTAACATAAAATTAGGAAAATAGCTAGTTTATACATATCAAATGTCTGTTTTGCCCCCCCTACAAATTGTATACAACAATTGAAATCATAGAACATCATCATTTTGACAAACTGTGGAACTGATATTCAATTAATTGCAGTAACTATTTTAATTATTAATGTTTTTAATTATTAATCTTAATTGCCAAAAATGCATGTCACAGATCTTGCATATGTACAACCCTATTACTACATGACTACATGATGACCCCCATTAAAAGCATAGCATTTTTGAAAGAATACATGCTTTTATATAAGTTATAAGAAGTATAAATTAGGAAATAACTACGAACCATTTTTTAATCCAACCAACATTTTTAGTTTTTGATTTTGAATTGAAAATTCTTACCGACTCAAAACTTTTGACTGGTAGTGTATATAGATTATTTTATTTTATTTTATTTTACATTTTCAATTTTGATTTTTTTATTCCATAAATACATTAATACACCTTTGCTGAAAACCAATGGCATATAAACTAGCATTTTTAAAAAAAATCAATTTTGTTTTTAATTTTGAATTGAAAACAGCAATGTAGTGCAATAGGATGAAGCCATGTAAATATTTACAGAAGTATCAGTAAGTTCAAAAACTGAGCTTTCTTTAAGAGTGCACGTGTGTGTGTGTGTGTGCGTGTGTGTGTGCGTGTGTGTGTGTGCGGGTGTGGGTGTGGGTGTGTGTAAACACCCATCATAGCTTCTCATCAGAGAGTCCATGAAGGGAACATGCTCTCTGTCTGCTCACTCACTCAACTCCAGCCATCATAGAGTCAGACACCATGACCGACCACAAACACTAACCAACTCTTAGTTCCACTTGGAGTCTGTCCCACAAGACCACCTGCCCCTCTGCACCCCTACCTGCATCTCTAATGATCCTTAATGAGAGACATCACAGCAACCTGACTGTGCCATGCACAACAACAGTGACATTGAGCAAACAGCAAAGGAAATAATATGATGCCATTGTTGTACATCAGTCTTAAATGTACTGTATATAGCTCACCCCAATATATTTTTTTCCATGTTCAAAATGTTGATAAAAAGATAAGACAAATGTTTTAGATGAAATAAAAAATGAACAAAAATGAGGCAACTGTTGGCATACACTAAAAGTATACAGCTCAGGTCTTGGAAGAATTTGATGCAAATTGTTGAATGGGTAAAGTTTGACCTTAACTAAGAGTACAAGCACCTTGCTAAAGAGATAACATGGTCCCAAATCTCTGAACTTCCTCAGACTACCGCAATGAATATTTTAGATCAGTAAATAATTAAGAATTAACACCAATCAGGCCACTGATCAAATATAGATTTGGGCTTCAACAGACACACCAAATCAGATGCTGTAAACAAAGACCCGAGGACCTACATTCCCTCCCTACCACCGTCCTCTCGTTTAAATATGCGCATGTAAAATCGCGCCACGCACACACGCACACATCCCCATACGCTTTTCTTCTGAAGAATGAAATTTTCGCTTTTCTCAGTCCCAGGGAATTTTACGAAACTGAATCAGAACACTTGATCTGACCACCCGCTGATTTCTGATGGAAAGATTTGCTTTTTAATACAATCGTCAGTCGTTCTGCCACGTTGTGCCTGGCCCAGACAAATCCCAGCAGTGTGTCTTCTTGTACTGCCACAGTGAAATGTCTCATTCTCCATCGGTTAAATACCACCCTGCTGTAATCTACCACGGTGGAAATGTTAAAAACATCGTCTTCTGTTTCAGCTGAGCTTAAATATGACACATTTATACACATTTAAGACAGATGGCGTGTTTTCAGGCCGTTTATCGATGACAATATATTTCGAGGTGCAGCTGATTGACGGGGTAAAAACATCAGAATCCAAACAAATGACTGATATAAAAAAATAAAACAATCCGTTTCTAGCATTAGAATCTATTTTTTAAAGAGAGCATTATGTCCTTTCACGATTTTAATTAATGCTTTAATGTGCAAATAAGATATAAAGTAGATAAAATCCTGACAAACCGATGGCGAACTTTCTCTATTCTGGCATGTTCTTAAGTTGCGGCATCATTTTTTCAAGGTTTTTGCAACAAAGTGTGAAGCAGCGGCTCTAAGAGATCAGCAACATCTCGTATCTTTGACGGGAACTTCTATCTTGAGTCAAACTTGGTTAATATTGGATCATGCTATGGCAATAATGAGTTTACCTGAACAACTTTACAATATTAATTGTGATAGCAAAATCCATCACCAGACCTGGGCTGACAAGACGAAGCCCCCCAATTTTGTGTGTAAAGAAAGTAAATTCAATTTGACTATTATTTTTGGATCATCAATAAACACAATACAAAAGAATAAAAAAATATTCCTACTATTCTACTCCTGTACACCTCTAAACAATAATATTTCTCACAATGTTTCCATACTTTTTGACCACTGAACCAAATGACTTTGATTTTCACTTGTCAGGTACTAATCTATAGATTTCTAAATATAGATTTAAACATCTATAGTAATTAGCGCAAAAATGTCTCCAATAAGACCCTCAACAGACAGAAAAATGCATATACACAAAATATTCCCATGATTTTTAAAATTTACTTTTTTTTCATGATATTCCAGGCCTGAAAACTACAGTTAAAAAAATCTTGATATTTCCAGGCAGACCCAAGAACCATCTGCATGCAGAATTACTGTTCTAAACACTTAGATAATCAGGACGAGGTAAAGCTGACAACTGACCTTTTCCTCTTTCAGATGTTGGTCCAGACGCAGTCTGATGAGTGAACGGTTGATCTTTAGGGCCAACAACAGAGCCATGAGGCCCCCAGTAAGCACCTGGTTCTGCCGTACATCCAACCGCTGGATCTGTGGACTCTCTGCAAGGATCTCAGCCAAAGTCACAGCACCTACACTCTTTAAAAATAAAGGAATGCTTTCAAATGTTTTTGCATCAATGCCATAGACGAACCATTTTGGGTTCCACAAAGAATCATTCAGTCAAAGGTTCTTTAAAGAACCATCTCTTCTTACCTTTTTATAATCTGAAGAACCTTTTTTTTTGCCCCAAAGAACCTTTTGTGAAACAGAAAGGTTCTCCAATGTTAAAGGTTCTTTATGGAACCATTTAGACAAAAGGTTCTTCTATCTATGGCATCGTGAAGCACCTTTAATTTTAAGAGTGTAGCACGGTGATAAAAACCCAGGCTTATATTAGAAGTGAAACAGAAATGCATCCCAGTAAAAAAGGAACTTTAGAAGGAGAGAATGTGCCAAAGAAGCAGAAAAGCAATATTACGAACCCTACCCTCGCATGTTATTCCTGTGGAAGCTAGGCCAAGTTGCAATAAAGAGCGATTGATCGTAAGGGACTCCTTTAACGTGTGAAGGCCTCTGTTCTCAAGGTTGTTTTTGCCAGGGTTCAACATTTCGAGCATTTTTAAGCGGGGCTGGGAAAAAAAGAAGAAAAACAGGATGTTTAAGAAAACGTGCCCTGATGAGCTTGTTTTTAAATCACTTTTTGTAATTCAAAAGTGTCCTTTTTCTGTGCATTTGAATCCAATTATGGATAGTGAATTTGTGTCACTTTGAGAGCTTTAAGTGTCACACGCCGCGCCGTGGCAATAGATTGGCTCTCAAGAGCATATTAGCCGCGTCATTTATGAAGCACGATTAGCAGCCATATAAAGCAGGAGATAGCGGAGCACATGAGGGAAAAGCCATGTTGCATAACAGAACGTACACCATGCCAACTCGCTACACTCATTATCCTCACTTAGTCTTCTGCTTTAAATGAAAAAACCACAGACAGCTAAAAAACAAGCTCAGAGATCAACTCACAGTTCATTTGCGTCACTGTTACGACACTCAAGCATGTAAACACCCACATATAGGGGAAAGCGGGGCACAATGTAACACTTTTTGACTTTCTCAGTTTGTGTAAATCCACATGGGGTTCAGAATATAATTTTTATCCACAATGATTTCACACTTGTCTAGTACAAATATTTGGTTTTGTTTCATAATTACAGTGTATACTTTTTTTCTTTATTTACCCTCAAAAAATAGAAGTGAAATGTGACAACATGCCCAGTAGGTGGGGTACATTGTAACATCTGAGGGGCACATTGACTGTATGACAGCTTAAAACGTTATCTGATCTCATGAAAAAAATATACAAGACAAATGAAAATATTTTGTCAATAAAATAAAATAAAAAACATTTTTTTAATAAAATAATGGCGTTTTTTAAGAACTAAAATAATCTGTTTTGGAGTTTGAACATGAACCAGTGCACCATGCTTGGGACGGCCACCAAAACGAGCCACAATGCTTTACAGGTGGTCTTGAATAATACGTTCTGAACATAAACATTGACTGTATTCTTTTCAGCCTGTTTCTCTCGTCATTCTCATTGATTCATTAACGGTAAATAGTGTACCGTACGATTGCTATGTCAAGAATAGCAATAGTTAATATTAGCGGGGGCACATTGTAACACAGTGTTACAACGTGCCCCTTCTGCTCAACTGGCGTAAAACTGGTTAAGGTGTCTTGCTGCTATTTATTGAGCTTGAAACTATCTAAAACTGATAAAGAACCGATTGGAGAATAAAAGAATAGAGAGTGTCATCGTTTTAAATGAACTAATAACAAATTTACTTATAATTTTTACTATGGTAAAATAAATGTTCAGCGTTATCTTCAAAAGATTTTTTAATTTTGGCACAATTTTTTCTCTGTGTAGTGTTGATATGGCAACTAGTAAATATGTAATTTTGGTTATGCTAGCATGTGTGGAAATATTTAAACCACGTGTGTTACAACTAACCCCGCGTTACTTTGTGCCCTGCACTCCCCTACATACGCATACATTATCAGTATATGAATACAAAACCAACAAGCCAGTCAAAGATTCAGAGAAAGAAAGAAACTAGATACAATGTCATTGAAATGTCCTTTCAAATGTAAAACACTTTCAGAATTCAACAGAATTTTTATTTGTCATATATTGGTTTTAATTAAGCAGGTATATTTTTTACCTGTAAATATACTAATACGCTAATACAAACTTATTTTATTTCACCCAAAAAATACAATTCTACCATTTACCCACCTTCCTCTTCAAATCTCTATCATTTTATTTTATTTTATTTTATTATTGGAAAGAAGATATTCTGAGAAATGTCTTGGTGTTTTTTCCTATACAACGAAAGTCTGTTTGGTTACCAACATTCTTCAAATATATTATTTTGTGTTTTGCAGAGAAGAGTCCCATAACAGTTTTGACGGACAAAATTATAAAGCAAAGTATTGTTATATCATAAACGTAGCAATTTAAACCTGAAGTAGTGTCATTCCAACAGCCTATGGTTGACAACTTTAGTCATCCTACAGTATTTAGTCATCCTACATCCGCTGAAAAATGTGGATAACATTGTGATTTAATTATGTTCTGCTGACATCAGAGAGTTGTGTGTCTGCTCAAATAACCCATTTATTCACTCTCTCTCTTCTTCTGCCTTTAAAGAAACCCCAGAAAAAAAAAGAAAGGTTAATAACAACCCTTCCTGTGTCATATTCGACACGACCAGCCATTGGACTAATTATATTCATTATGGCCGCATGGATGTCTACTTATCCTTCTTAATGACAGACCACATGAAAAAGCCCTCTAAACACATATCTATTATTTAATCAAACTGTTCCCATTTGGTACAGGCAAAATGGTATGAGCAGGCTTTATTTTTGGCCTGAATGAATTCTCTGTGAACACGCCAAAGGCCGAGAGAAGAGAAAGCAGGCCTTTAATTTGTAGCTTTTGATTTGAATCGCCATTCAGATGACAGAAAGGTACAGTTTATTCTGACAATCAGAGCTGCTGAAGAGGAATAGATATTATTAAGGATTAGAGATGAGCTTTCCAGTGAGGATGAGACAAGCCATTTCCTTTTGTTCTCTTCTCTTTTCTCTTTGTGTGTCAAACTCTGCCATAGACCACAAAAAAAAGAGATATATCCAGTAGCTGTCGTGTTGACGGTTTGGGTACTTCCTCTCCAAAGCCAAGCAGGGGCCACATGCAGTGTCACTGTTCGTCTTTAATCAAAGCCACACTCAGATAAAATAGGAATGAATAAATAACTGAAAACATAACATACCGAGTGAAAATCATTGTATTTACTACTACGTGCAGCCTGCAGTTTATTCTACAGGAACAGACCCACTCAAAAATGAAACTTCCCAGGAACACAAAAGGTGAACTTTCAAGTGAACATCCCACTCTTTTCCATGTAATGCTAGTAAATCAGGAACGAGGCTGTCAAGTTTTCTGAAGCCATGCGATAGCTTATTGTAAGATATTGAGAGAAATTGAAAATCCTGACATCCATTCATGAATGAATCGTTCTTTCAAATTAGATCTTTTCAAGGAATCGGTTGATCCCATTCACAAACCCAGTAGGCGTCAATCAAACTGATTAGTTTGCTGGCTTTATGATCCACTCACAATAGTAAACGAGTTTATCAGTGAATAAAAACATACATTTCCATCTGTAAGTCACAAATAGCTAGTCATATAAATACATTTTATGATGCTGATATGGTGCTTTTGCTTCTTTTTTAAAAAAGCTTGAAATCTCCAGTCTCCATTCACTGTAATTGCATAGATTTTGAATTTCTTCGAAATGTATCCTTTTCTGTTCCACATAAGACAGAAAAGTCATACAGGTTTGGAACAACAAAGGGTGAGTAAATGATGATAGAATTTAATTTTGGGGTGAGCCTTTTCCTTAATAAAACACGGTGTGAAAAGCAGTTGTGAAAATGTTTCAGCAAATTACTGATGCACAATCTTCCAGATGTGTTACTTTTTTAACTTCCTCTGCTTTTTTAATCACACTTCCTAAGTCTAGAAGTGCTGTTGTAATGATTAAAACTGCACATATCTCTTTTATCTCGCCCGAGAGAAAATCTCACCAGAACATTCTGTAGATGGCTTATGCCAAGATGAGTGATGTGATTGTTACTCAGTATCAGCGTTCTCAAACCCGTCTTCTGAAAGCTCAAAGCATCACAAATCTCCCCCAAACCTGTGGAACAAAGAGAGATGACTACACAAGAGCTGAAACAAATTGTGCATTTTAACCACAAAAACCTTTTCAACCGTGCTATTGGAAGCACCCCAATACGTCCTCAAACAAAACGGGCATACCGGAGTCAGACAGGTTATTGTTTCTCAGGTCCAAGGTTTTAAGAGGGCTGTTGTATTTGAGGAGGCTGCCAAGTTGCATGGAGTCCTGGTAGCCGTTGAGGTTGTTTTCAGAGAGGTAAAGCTCCTGCAAAGCGACATTCCTTTTCAGAGCACCGACTACGGCAATAATTGAGAAAAATCTTCAATAAGCATGGCGCTTTGTCCTTGTCCGAGATATGTGTGCCGAAGAACTCTGGCACAGTGCAACAACAAAAGATGTCATGTAATCCAATCTGCAAAAAAAAAAAAAAAGAAGAACGGATTTCTGTGAATGCCCACAGCAGTTCCTCCAAATGACAACAAAGGCTCATTGAAAGCTTTAAGCTTGTGTAGGACTAACTCTATTATCATTTTTATTTACATCGCTGTGATTATCATTTTAATCGTCAACATCATTACATGTCCCTTTTAGGGCCAGAGAAGCTTTCATGGGCTTTTTGTCTGTGGCCTCACAGAGCAGTCTGTCCAAATCAATGCGGCAGATTTGATCAGACCCTTTCGGTTGCATGCGGAATGCCAACATTGTCATCATACACAGTAGGAACCAAATAAGGGGATCGTTGAATTGATCGGAGGGACTCCACTGTGCGAGTCAGCGAGTCCCGCAATCAGTGCCCCACCGATCAATAGCAATGATCAGAAGCTGGGCGTCCCGCTGGGAAGAATGAGGGGGGTGGCCGAGTGGCCCCAAAATATCAAATGGATCCACATGCTGCTTAAAGAGACAGAGCCATGAAGACATAGGATGTGCCACTCCACTCCTCAGTCTCATTTAAGGTCATTTTACTTAGGTTCTGTTAATGGCCTATGTCTACAACATTTCATTCGCTCTCTTTCTTTTACCCATTCATTTCTGGGGCTCCCATTTCCATTCAGATATTAGCATGATGATTCAGCAGTGGCAATAAACTCTTTCTATGCATAGAATACCCTGATGAACAAAAAGAGCAGTATGATAAGCTTAGTGCATAGAACACTGTATCCTGCAATGCAATGCACTTGACCAGTGTGATGAATGAATTGAATTACATTTTTAAATTTCAATTTGAGACATTTTTACACAAAATTGGATTAAAATGCACAACAAATAGATTATGAATTTATCTCTGCTGTTTCACTTACTTAAAAACAAAATAAAATGTATTAAATTAAAAACAATAAAATGTAATACAACTATTAATGGAATATACAAGAAGTATACACGTTTTAATGCATTATAATATTGTATGATCTTTAACTACAAATTGTCATATGAACAACTACTGCCATTATTTTGTAGGATCATTAAGCCAGATACAGGATTCCATAGGTTTTACATGTTTTAATAATACATGTCCTAATGACAATGTTTTGCACAGGTTTGAAGTGTTCTTTTATGAGGCTCGCGCTACATGGCCATGGTAAAGACTCATCCACAGTTGCTGGCCACAGTGTCCTGAATGGATCGTGGCACATGTGTAAAGTGACAGGAAGAAGATTACGACATCTAATCCAAGCCCAGTCTAGCTGTTAGGGTCACTGGGCCAAAATCTGCCACTCCTCCCCTTGTCCTGCTTCATCTGTTCCTGCTGGCCCATGGAGAACGCTCATTTCAAACACATGCTATCTGTACTTATACTGACATATTGCAGTATTCACACGAGAGCAAGCGAAGCAACTCGTAGACTGATATTAACACTTTTTACATTGTTAAAAAAAATCTTTGTGAACATTAGGTGTGACTTTTGAAGATAACGCACCCTTTGGGATGGTATGTTGTGCTGTCATGATATCATTAAAGGATTCAAAACTCCGCCTGGAGTAAATGTACTTATGCAGCGGGAAATTTTGCGCAGCACTTGCTAGACCAACACCAAGCCAAATGTCATAATAAAAAAAAATAATTGTTGCCATCCTTATGATGAGACTATATTAGCACAGATGCACTTTGCTGTGTTTTTCATTAGCCCACATTAATGCAGAGCAAATTTACTCACTATCAGACCATTTAAGCTGTAGATATGTTTGTTTCTTCATCAGAACAGATCTAGAGAAATTTAGTATTGCATCACCAGGCCTTCATTCAGCCACACGCAAAATGGTGCTTGTAAACGGAAACGTGGTGCGTTGAACACTCTGTTCTGATGACGCAAGAGTTGCAAATATGGCTGCTGAGAAGGCAATTCTTTGTGTTCTTTTTGAAGAATTTTCGGAGCCTGATGAAATTGGTATAAATACATGTTTAATACTGCAATATACGCTGGATGGTACAGTCATTGCCCTTGCCGTCTAGAATAAAAGAGAACATCCCAATTCGAGTGAAGGGATTTGTGGAAACTGTGGTTCCTAATTATTGTGATCCAACATTTGCCTCGCATTTCAGGATGAAAAGACAAACATTTGAGGTGAAGGATAATCCACTTCTTACCTCCGAGGCTGTGTTATGATCTATATGACCGTATTATTTTATTGGGAGTATTCGGCTTATCATTATTGCTGATCACTGTTGTTGTGCTATGATATTGTAATATTTACTATTATATAATCAGAGGGGTATAGAAAGGTTTATTAAAGTGTCACTCCATAATACAATAGCAGAATATATAAATATGTGTAGTATTTTTGTTACATTAATCAGTGTCTAGAACACATTCCTAAGGAAATGATATGGGCCAGAAGACATTGCAATTACTAAACGATATTTAGACAGACTTAAAGAAGTTACAGATCTATACTTGTGCCCTTATTATTACAGTTATTTTGCCTTTAATGTAAATAAACAGGTGCAAACAATATACTTGCTCTTGTAAATTTATTTTGATGTTAATTACATTGTGCGAGCTGTCTCTTTAATACCACGTGGTTTATATACGTACATGTTGTTGCTGACTGGGCTGACATTTTTGACACACCCAGCAAACAAGAGAAAACGTATCTCAAACCCTGTTGCACACCCCGTTTCCAGGAAACGTGTCGTTCAACCCGGAAACCGTAGCAAAACGGTGCACACCGTTTGAGCTTGAACTTGCCCCTGCTCACACAATGAATCTCTGCTCTGGCCGGAATGGGTGCCATCAGAATCGAGTCCCAAACAGCTGATAAAAACGGCACAACAATCCACAAGTAATCCACACCACTCCAGTCCATCAATTAACATTTAACAATTTAACAATTAACAGCTTAATAATGTAACAATTAACAATTAATTTAACAATTAACAGCTGTGTGTTTGTAAGAAACCAATCCATCAAGACGTTGTTATTTCAAACTGTTGCTTCCAGCTAAAATGCAAGTCAATGATCCATAATATTGCTTTCTAAAAAGTCATCTGGTCTGAATCGGGAGAGAAATATGCACAGATCAGTCAACTTTTACAAGTGAATGAGTCCAAGACGGTTCCAAACAACTATGACAATATATTATACATAAGAGGACAACAGTGGTTGGAATATTTCAATGGAGACAGTA
Source organism: Sinocyclocheilus anophthalmus (assembly GCA_018155175.1). Lineage (NCBI taxonomy): Eukaryota > Metazoa > Chordata > Actinopteri > Cypriniformes > Cyprinidae > Sinocyclocheilus > Sinocyclocheilus anophthalmus. The sequence goes on along the minus strand of JADLZN010011129.1, from coordinate 35,743 downwards.
TTATTATGAATTATACACTCATATTTTGGCCAGAAGTGATGGTTTAAAGTAAAAACGGCTTAACGACGAATACAGCTTTTCACAATTGATGGACTGGAGTCGGATTACCTATGGATTATTGTGACGTTTTTATCAGTCGTTTGTCTGATTGTCACAATTCTCATTCTGATAGCAGCACCCATTCACTGAATTTTCCACTGAATATTTCTTTAAGTAATACAGTTGACCCCATTTCCCACAATGCACCTGTTAGTATCATTTGCATTTCACAGCACAGGGTCATATTCTCAGGCCGCTAGCACCCAAACTTTCTTCCATTCTTAGATCGCATGCACTTCAAGTGGATGGTGTGTGCTGGGCATACCAAGTGTGAAGAGTGGTTTGCCGCTCAGGCAGGTGTTTTCAAGGTGTAGCACTGTCAGCCTGCTGGTGAGAAGGGCTTTTGACAAGGCCTGCGCGACGTACTCCACCATAGGCATGTTGCAAGCATCCAGCCTCCACAGGCATCCACTCTGAAGAGACCAGACAGCAAACCATCAGAGAGAGAGAGAGACACAGAGACTCAGAGGCCTGGTTTTGCCCTCGCTGCGGACTGGCCTCTCTGTCTCACCCTCTCTCATCAAAAACCCACCCTGTCTACAGAAGCAGAAACGTCAAAATCGGAAAACAATTCTGACGGGAGGTTCCCAAAGATCTGCAGGCCATTCCGAAGTTTCATCCTTTAGTCCACCACTTCAAAAGTGTCCAGATTTTTTTCTTCTCTCCCTTTCTTGGGAGATTTTGATTGATCTCGTATAATACTGCCTGAGAGGGTGCCTTTGGTTTTTACCATTGAAGTCCTCATCACCACGAGGTGATGCCGTCTTTCATCTAGAGCTGTTGTTAAATGAACACATATTGTCAGGAGTTTTATGAGGACTATAATGATGTCCATTAAAATCAAAGTGTGAATGTGGCTTTATTCAGCAGTGCGGACATTTTCATCTTTGATGCATGGTAATTCATTGCTTCCAATTCAATCTGAATGCCACTGTGAGGTATCGGTTCACACTTGATGACACATTTAAAACACGAGGCGTGTTATAGAACTTAAAACAATGAAGGCAGCTGTTTGCATATATCTTTTGAGAACAAAAAAAGGGGGAAAAAAACAGCCTGCATTTCAATGTTGATTCAACATCGGGTACCAGTTGAATCAACGTTTGATTATGTTTTGATTTTGCAAATTGGATAAATGTTGAAATTGCGACGTTGTTTCACCGTTGAAATTGCGACGTTGTTTCACTGTCGTACCTTCAGCATGGGTGAATTAAGGTCGTTCTGTAGACGTTGGATTAACGTTGTATTAGGTGTTGATTTTGCAAATTTAATCAACGTTGATAACGCGACGTTGTTTAACCGTCGTACCTTTCAACATGGGTGAATACACAACTGCGTGTTCAGTTAGAACCTAGTTTGCATTTAGATCAAGACTGTACATACAAAAAGGTTAAAAATCAAATGACTGGCAATGGCTTTACAATCAACTTAACAAACTACCACGTGCTCAATATTGTAAAACAACAGTTTTATTTTGGAAACATACTGAATAAAACACATGAAAATAATCTTAAACTTTAGCTTGCAGTGTTTGTGCTTGGATGTATTGTTAAAAACCAATTTAAAAAAACTATCCAAATACAATTTTAAACGACGGCAAAGTTTTTGTACAATACCTGCATATTTTGCGCTGCACTTGCAAGAGAAACCCTTGTACTTTTTTGACTGAAACCATTTGATCTTTTATTTTGGTGGAAAAACCCTGCCTTGAATGAAATGCATTTAATATTTTAAGAAGAAATGTTTCTTCAAATTCTGATAAAATGTTAGAACCAACAGCCTTGTCACAGCGTGGTTGTGCTTCGGGTGATCCTTGAAATTGTCCCAGCTCTAGGTCCTTTCTGACGCCGTCCCCTCCTCTATCTCCCACTTGTGAGCTTTCTGTACTGTCCTGTATAAATAAAAACAAAAACACCAAAAATAAATCCTCATAAAATATCAACTTTGATATTGTGAAATATCTTTAACTGAAAACTGAATGCAAAACAAATCACATACAATATTACAGTAATATTTTCAATTTACAGTTTAATAACAGTGGGGTTGGAAACAAAGTGTATATTTAATGTATTAAATTAAACATTGTTTTTCAACGTTGAAACAACAACTGTCATTATTTCAACTATATTTCAACGTTGAAGGTTGGTCATGTGCCTGCTGATTTTCAACCATATTTCAACGTTGAAGGTCAGTCATGTGTCGGCTAGAAAGGGAAAAGGGTCCATTGGAATCATCGAACCAAGTCATTACTTGCATTGCTATACTGTAATACAGTATATTAAATAAAATATAATTCAATAATATATTTATTATTATTTGCCTATTTTATGTATATATTTATTTTTTGTCAAGGTGGTAGTACGCAATTGTACTGCAGTTGGTAAAACTTTACCAAAAATAAGTACAATTTGAAAATTGACATGTGACCCAGCAATTGAACCAAGTTTGAAAACAGCCTTAAATGCAAATGTTCATATACTTACATTTTCCTCAAGCTCAGCCCCCTGCAGACTGATAAAATCAAATTGCACTGATTTCAAGTTCTCTTCAAGAGATTCGCAAGAGCAATAATCTAACCGCTCACCTGGAAAAGCAATCAAAATGGAGATACCACTATTTACACTTTGGGTGACCCTCTCATACCAAGCACATTTGCTATGACAAATTTCTGGATAAACTAACACCAAACCAAGACCTACACTACACAATCTCTGCCCCTCCATAGTGAGGCATATTAGTACACACATAACACGATCACGTCTGATCCCCTCCCTTCAGCGGAGGAGGCAATCAAAAAGCTTCTGATTATGCAGGAACAGATGACTTTTAAACAAAGCCCTGAGAAATACTTTGATGGCCACAGCAGTCCGTCTATATTAGACACACGTTGCAAAGGCCCCCTTCCCCTCATAAACTCTTATCTTCCTGGTCGGGGAGAAGCCAGATCGCTCAGAGCTGCATGTTGGGGAGATAATAATTTATTCATCATTAGCATAATCATTTGTAATTTTTTTTAACAATAATCACTTAACTGTACCATAGGAAGGGGGGATCAGAAATCACATTTTTCTAATCCCCTCTGCCATGTGCAGATAATGACACTGAGACTTGGAGTTAGATGGCATCAGTGTGTGACAGGGCGCAGTAAGCCAGAACATGCTGACCCGCACTTCAAGCTCACTTCTGCTGGTATTAATAAGCACTGATTCCGTCATCAAAGGGACAGCAGTTTAATCCCAAACTAATGCCCTTCAGCATCTGGATGTACATTTCAATTAACAGGCTTGTCAAAGTTCTGATCTTTTCAAAGTGTGGTAGCTCTAAAAAGTACATGCGGTTTGCTTAAACCACACTTCAGGGATAACGGGACTACTACTGCTAAGCAGCTTAAAATACACATACATAACTGTTTAAAATACATACTGTAAATATACAAATCAGAGACGTAACAAATCTGTTTTGGTCTACAGTAGAACAATAGGCAAAACTTGTAACAGGACTCTAAAATATGTGATTCTGATTGGTCAATCACAAAATTCAGCAGAAAGATATTTTCTCATATTCGCCATCATCCATGACAAAGCTATATTTCAGTAACTGAAACTGGTCAACACACTTTTGTGGAAGTTTGTAACTATTAAACGTTTTGGTGATTTGTGACTAATTCATTCGTAAATCTCATTCGTTTCTGTACTCTGATTTTGATGTTTTTAATGGACCTTCTTGCTTATTTTTTTTCCCTACGTTCTTTTTCATACGTTTCTATACAAATCACATTGTACAAAATCACCACCTTGTAAAATAGGACTCGTCCTCCGCATTTTTATTCAAGCACAACTGCCTTCATCTTGCATTTCACTTATCCACTGCAGTCAAGATTACCTAGAGGACTTCATTATGAATATTATTATGTAATATACAGTAGCTGCTCGCATTAAAATTCAAGGCATTTCGGCCCCAAATCCACGCACTGGCTCGTGTCAACTTTTTTCCGTGTTTTGTGTGGTTTTTGTCCCATGTGCCCTCCTGGCCCATATTGTTTTTCTGTTCCTGTCTCTGACCTATTTGAGTGAAGTCCAGGTGTCGCCGTGTTTTCGGGCCCAGTGGCGCGCGTCATCCCCGTGTCGTGTCAGGGTAATAGTGGTTCCCTGTTAACGCCGTCCGGTGTGGGCCAAGGTCTACATGGCTACGTGAGTTTTCCGGTTTTTCCTGCTAATTCAAATTCTCGGGATTGAGGTACTCGAGCGCCCCCGTTCCTGGGCTCCGCACTCCTCTCAGGAGTGTAACCGTGACAGCCTACAGAACCTAAAAGGATGACTGGCAGCTGAGGGACGCTGTGGGTATGTGGCAGGGCCTGTGCCTGAGTTTGGAGCAATAGGTGGGGCGTTGTCTGCGCTCGTGCTAAAACGGGTGAGCTGGCACACGCCGCCTAGTGCGTGCGTTCCGCTGGGGTGGTGACGAACAATCGCTGCGATCTTCGACTGGGTTTGGTGTTTGGTTTGTTTTGTTTTTTCCCTGATCAGCTGATTAGTCTCAGGCTAGTTTTAAATGGGGCTGGTTCGAAGTTGAAGTAAAGAATGCCCTGCCATCGTGCATCCAACTCACCACTGAATGAGCAAGCGTCTCCCCTCTCCATCCCATCCGAAGACCTTCACATCCTCCCTACGGCTCTACCGCCTGCCCATCCTCCCCAAATTCCCCCTGTCCCAAAGCTCGCACTTGGATTCCTCACCCATGAGTGCCGGCCGCTTTTGAATCAAGACGACCGATCATTCAATAAATAAGCTCGCGTGGCTGCCCTTTGTCATTTCCGCCGGCGCGCGGCTCACTCTCGCCCCCTGGCCGCTATCCAAATAGACAAGCCCGCCAGCAGCTCAGAACTTCACAGTCCGCCAGGGGCGCGGGGGGTGCGGCCCGCTCCAATGGCCTCTCCACCGCACCGTTGGCAACCGGCCAGCCCTGCAATCAGCCCGAACTGCGCGGCTTTTCTCAAGCCCGCCGGCTAGCCCTTGACGCAACCCGCCGGTCCACTCCAGACAATATGATTAAATTGTTTCCTCGTCTCCCAGTTCCCCCATACCCAAGAGGGATGAAGAAAAGACTGTTCTCTCTTTCATCCCAGCCCCCGAGACTGCTCCGTGTCGCTCATCCCCAGCCATCACATCTGCTCCAGTGTCGTCTCCAGCCCCTACGCTTGGCTCCAGTGTCGGCTCATAGCCCAAGAGCCTTGCTCCAGTCGGCTCCATGCCCCTAGGCTTGCTCCAGTGCCGGCTCCAGCCCCAGAGCTTGCTCCAGTGTCGGCTCGAGCCCCAGAGCTCGCTCCAGTGCCAGCTCCTCTAAAGTGCCTTGCTGTGCCTGCTCCTCCAGACCACCCTCCAGTGCCAGCTCCTCGTCCGCGCTCCCACTTCCCCAAGTCTAATCCCGGGATGGCTCCGGATCCCCCGTTGAAAGCCCAGGAGGTCTCCAGGTCCCCGTTATGGCCCTGCGGCCTCTGAGTCCCTAAGTGTCCGCTAAGTATTTTTTTTCGGGGGTGGGGAGTAGGGCCCAGCGTATTAGGCCGCGGGAGGGGGCTGGTGGGGTTGGGGCCTGGGGGCCCAGCGCGGCCTGCTTTGCATGGCTCCTGAACTACCTGCTTCTCGAACCGGGCGCTCCCTGCTGCAGATCTCCTGTGCCCCTGAGTCCCCTGAGCCGCCATGGCCACGCCGATACCCTGCTTCCGTCCATGAGCCTCTCCTAATTCTGGCTGCTCCGCCTGTCCTCCAAGTCTTCTGATCCTCCATGGCGCCCCGAGCTCCAGATCCCCATGGTCCCAGGAACGTGGTGACGCCCATGGAGGCCTTCTGTCCTTAACCCTTGTTCCTAGAGGCCTCCAAAGCACACCACCCCCCCCCTCCCTGTTGGATAGTGTAGGCGCGTGACCTGCCTTCCCAGTGGAAAGCTCATTCCGACTTTTTGTTCCGTGTTTTGTTTGGTTTTGCTCCCCATTGCCCCCCTTGCCCAGATTTGGGTTCGGTTTCCCCTTTTGACTGTCCCGATGATGGGTGGTGTTAATTCCAGATGTCCCCGTTTATATTCCAGTTGATCCCGGGGTCATCGTCAATCCCTCGTCTTGTCATGTGTTAAATAGTGACCCTGTTTATAGTTCAGCGCCGGGTAAGTGGCCGTGTCTACATGTGCTTTCTGAGTGTTTCCGTGTTTCCTTGTCTATTAAAAATTCTCTAGAGTGGGTACTCCTCGTCTCCCGCATTCCTTGCTCCACACTGCACTCCGTAGTGTCAACCGTGACACTCTGCACCACCCTTACCTAAAGTCTTACTTCAGAGTTATTTGCACGCGAGAACTTGCGTTCTTCATGAACGACGCATGATTGGGCCTGTCAAGAGGCACTAAATCACGTTTGCAGACTGTTTTCTTACGTCTCGATTCTCTGCTGGAATACTCAGCCCAACTCATCCGGGCAGCTGACCATCTTCAGAAAGACCTAAACACCTCTGTTCCTCGTCGTTTTGACCCTCTAACAGCTAGCCTTTCTATTCACTATGTAATACTACTTTAGCTTTTTTGTTGGGGGTTGGTGTGTGGGATAAAAAAAAAACCGAACTAGCGTGGCTATGGTTTTCCTATTCTTCTACTTGTTGGGCTGGTGGGGGGTGTGTGGGTGTGGGGTAGATTTTTAAAAAAAAAACTGCGAGAGGGACTACTAGTAGGCTAACCGAGGCATGTGCACGGGCAGATGGGTGCATCGTTGGTTCGTGGGGATTGCTTCAGTGTCCTCATTGGAGTCTTAATAAAGATTAAAAATGACGGGGAATATTCTAGCGGTACGTAGAGATCAGATAGAGAGATTGTGTGGGGGGGGGTGGGAAGAAAAAAAAAAAAGCTTACAGGAGCGTTCAAGGTGGTGGTCTAGGCGATCGACTACGGGGGGGTCTGGGTGGGTGGGTGGGGGTGTGGGGAGGAGATAAAACTCTTGCTGTATTACTGCTCACACGGTCTCATGGCCACTACTATAACCGGGGGGCACATTTTGCCCAGACGCGAAATTACGTACCAGAAGGACTTATCACTGGCAGTTTTCCACAAAAATGAACACAAGGCAGGAAATCCTCCGAACACCTGTTAATTATTTTCACACCGTTTCGGATTTATAAAGCGGAATTTTTCGCACAATTCGGAAGAGTATTATGTTTGACTTAAAACCATGTTATTATGCTGGGAGATTGACACCTGCTGCATTTTGATTAGTTAGCACCGCACTGCGCAGCCTTCATATCAATGGTTTTCATAGGTTGTAGGTTGTTCGGTACGCACGGATACGGATGATGTACTTGAGAGGCAGGAGAAGGAAGCTGCCGGTTTGCGATTCCGTATAACTACTGTTCCACAACGTTAAAGTCTGCCTTTAGAAGTAAAAATGGCACGGTTTGCGAAAAAATACGCTTAAGGCGTACCGACGACTTGACGTTTGTATTTACCTATTGTTGCTCTTTTGTATAGTTTGATTGCTTCTATTGTCCTCAGTTGTAAATCGCTTTGGACAAAAGCGTCTACTAATGTAATATTCTTGCAGTGGTTCCCGTCTCTGCGGCAAGCCAGGTTGCTTGTATATTTTAATTTAATCGCGATTATCTACAGTGTCATGAAAAGTGTGTCGACTACTATTTATATATTTAGAGTTTATATTATAACACACACCACGCATGCAGTACCCTACACACCATTATTAAGCTATGAAACATAAACCTTAATTTTGATGATTAATCACGACTTATCGCTTTGCAGCCCTAAGTTTAAACTATGTTTTCTTTATAGATGAACTAAATTGCAACATCATTCACTATTTCAGTTCAATGTATTGAAATTAACAGGCTCTAAACCTTGAATCAGCGCTGAAACAGGACGAGGGGGGGCACACACGATGAATCTTGGAACTTGACCTTAGACTTAACTTTGGTAGAGACAAAGCAACGGGGGGGGGGGGGGTGTGAATGCGGCATTTCTTCATAGCTGTTCCATATAAAGGAAATAATTTGGGGGCAATGTGTTACATTTCTTGAGTTTTGTTTACAATTCTGAGTGAATGAAACCAGTTATGGCTACATGTTCTTATGGCCCCATAATTTCCATAGATTCTTAAAACAAATACACTTATACGTGATTCCACATTTTAGCGCAGCACAAAAGGGCAAATTACCCGAGTTTTACAACTGAAGGAAAGATAAACAAAACATCTGATTGCTAAAATGCATGTTTGAACCTTCCATTATGTTGTCACGGTTGGTGTGCATCTCCTCCCAGAGTTGTGTCTATGAATTTGAAAGATTTTCTGTTTGTTTTAGGATCGTGCAGTAGAGCGTTTACAGCAGGTCAGACTAGTGATGCCAAATACATGCTGATGGAAAAGATGAATAAAGCTGGAATACCTGGACGGATGAAGGGATGAGCGTCTCAGGTGAAATGATAGCGCTGGGGGATTTTTCTGGTGGTGTTTAGCTTTGAAAAACCAATAATGCTGTTCAAGGGGGATAGCAAAAATAATAAATAGTGAATTACTGAACTTACCTGACAGGTCAAAACACCTGGCTCTGTCAGTAACACAAGTATTTTGCTGTATGAAAAAGAGAAAGACATATCAAAATCAAGAGATTTCTGTACTCATGGTTTCAATATTCGCCAATATTGAATATTTCAAAATACACAAGTAAAATAAGTCATTTTTCAAGTTGTTTTAAAGGACATAAAAGTTTCAAAATGCTCATCGCAATGGTCTCTAATTAAAAATTACATTTAGGTCCCAATTCTATATATCACAGAGTTCACTTTATTGCGTATAATATGAAAGGTATCACAACGTATTTTGTGAATCTTGTAATTGTACCGTCACTAATATACCTCAAACGAAACGTAATCATCAATGTTTGAAAGTGACACCAAACTGTTTATGTTGATTTTCAAGTACATCACAGCGCAGATCATTTGAGCTCAATCTGGCAATCTAGCCGCTAGACTGTAGCTAGCAGATGGCAGTTAGCATCTATCAGGCAATGGACTGATGAAGTCCCTCAGTCAACCTGCTGTAAACACGAACAGGACGTCATATGGGATTTTACGTTTAGAGCAAAACAAATTAAGCATCGCAATGTGCGAACGAACACTCTCACGGTTTAATTTTATTCCGAAAAGAAAAGTCTCGACAAGGCTGACTTGAGGCCATGGTTTTGTACCTCTCTTTCTTTGTTTGATGTTTTCCATCTTAATAAATGTGGAAACTTCTGAAGCCCTTCGCTGCTAAGCAATGTTCTGTGCTGTGTATTGAGGAAAATGAAATGACAAAGTACAAAATGCATTGATGTGTCAGGAGGGAGAGGACAAAATGAAGTGATAAAAAGAGCTTTACTTCTTCCAGGCAGAATGGGACACAGCTTATAAACTTGACTTCCACAGACGGCATCTCAAGTGCATTTCCAATTCTTCACTCAAAGACTCCTGGAGACCCACTCCAGCGCTCTGCAGTCTGGGTGGCTTTGTATTAGCAACTGTTTGAGAGCATATATTTCTCCTTTTTTGCTCATTTAATTAGTTGAAAAAATGATTTCGAAACATTTTATACAGTAAAAGCTCTCAGGGATTCAAATCAGCCGCACATTTTCCTTTCAGCATCTTTTCTGCAATAAAGGATAAATTATTTAAAATAACACAACCTTTTATCTCACACCCTTTGAAGGCAGCAAATTAAAAATGTAAATTGGGATCTAATTAATATGCAAATATATTCATTCCCAGTTAACAATTAGCAATTAAACCTGCAGTGTCTAGAAAGAGCATAGACAAAATTAATAACTTAATTTATCATTAACAAAATGAAAATGTACACAATTTTTTTTAGGTTTAAAATTGTTACGCTGTCTCCCTGCCTCTTCATCAGCACCAGAGCCGGGGGGGAAAAAAAGACAGTTAATAGAACAATTTGGTGCTTGTCATAGAAAATGATAAATAACTAGCCTCAAAAACAACATGATTGGCTACATGGATGGTGACTGCAGCATTGCATCTCCAGACGGCTGGCAAGGAAATAAACATGCCTATTTCATGCATTAAAGAAAGAAATCAATGCGAATTCTCACAGTCTAGAGGGTGCGGTCGACATTAAAGATTAAAAGTGGGAAAGTTATTTATACTCTACGGTGTTTAGATGTGAGAGATTGTGAAATTCCACTCCGTATTGGGGGGAGGACAGTTATTTCACTTCAGACACTCTGTGGCTTTCTGATGAATGTTCAGCGCTCACAGCTAAGCAGCTCGACAGAGTCAGGCTGGGAGCAAGGATGTTTTCCGGGAGCTCTGCAGCGCTGCATTCGCTCTAATGGGAGGATGGTTCAGTCTGAAATACAAACTTCTCACAAAATCTACGCCTTATCCTGCAGGGAGATGTGAAATGCTGAATCGTTTGATGATGTGTCCTCGGCTTCTGAGGCGAGCACTCATACTGTATGGGGTGCTTCTGTAAGTCTTTTCTCTTTGTTATTTGCTGATTCTACAATTGCTACCACCTCGCCAGGATTGCACGTCAGTGGCGGTGAACTTTCAACAAAACGTTTGACTTCGGTGTACAAGCCCCTGGGATAGTAAGTATAGCAAGAATTTTCTTGTGGTTCTGAAACGGAGTGTACACGGAAAACGTTGAACACGAACTTCTAGACCACGCGTACACTCTAACAAAGAATCAATTTTATGAAATAATCAAATACTTAAAGGAATAGTTCACGCCCCAAAAATGAAAATTTGCTGAAAACAATGTACTCACCCTCAGGCCATCCAGATGTTTTTGTTTCTTTGGTCCGAAACAGAGTATAGAACGTCTTTTGCAAGACATCGCTTGCTCTCCAATGGATCCTCTGCAGTGAATCAGAATGAGAGTCCAAACAGCTGATAAAAAAATCACAATAATCCACAAGTAATCCATAACGACTCCATCATCCATTAATGGTCTTCTAAAGTCATCGCATGTTGTAAGAACAAATTCCATTATAATGCATATTATTTTTAACCAATGTTTTGTGCTACATACAAGCCATATACACAGTTGTTGCTTCTTCAGTGAGAAGTTCAGCCCCTGTTGTCCTTTTCACATCAAATCCACCAAATATTTGTTGAAACTGTTTAGGACTGTTTTCACTCGTAAACAGTGCTTGTCTTTACCTATTGTCTCTCCTATCAGACAATCACTGGTTTCACTGTCGAAAACACTTGAATCAGACATTTTTTAGCCGGAAGCACCGTTTGATGGTAAAACCCTAATGATGGTGTGAGCTGCTTTTCACAAATTGTAATTGATGTACTGGAGATGTGGATTTATTAGGATGTTTTTTACAAGTTATTTGAGCTCTCATCTGACGCACTCATTCACTGCAGAGGATCCATGGTGATCAAGTGATGTAATGCTAAATTTCTACAGATCTTTTCTTATGAAGAAACAAACTCATCTACGTCTCGGTAGTAAATTTTCAGCAATTTTTTTGGGGGTGAGCTATTCCTTTAAGCATTTAGCCAGTGTTGAACTAAGGGGGCCCGGGGTCCTTCATACAGGCCTTTTGTTTGTTTACCACTTCTGTGAAGATGTAACCAAACACAACACTGTTTTGCCCACTTTAAAAAAAAATCAAAGAAAAGATAAAGCCCACGGGTGCAATAAAAGCTTTAAATAGTTTTCAGCAGTCATCCTCTAGGGACGATCTTGCCTGGGAAAAAAACACCTAATTTGATAAATATGCTCTTTAAGCAGCAAATTTCATTTAGCATTCTCTTATTAGACATTCACACGCAGTCCTCAACTAAATATCCTTCCTTTTAGCTTCTGCTTAACCATACATATTTCACCCTTTTAGGGGGACCACCTACATTCCTTTCAAATGCAGTGGGGTTCATTAGCGGAGTGGAGATAATGCCGAGAGTGTGTTTAATGTAAGCGCTGCTAAGTCCTAATTTTCCACAAATAATTCTCCTTGATCTAATCGTAAATTTATGCAGAAGAGAAACCGATGCTCTTAATGTTGCTGGTCAAAGTAAAATAAGTAAGTGCAGAGCTTGAATTATGCATGCATGCTCACGCGTGAGTGTGTGTATTTGTGTGTGTGCACTTCTCATTTCCCTTCATTTACCTGTTTGTTATTGTCTTGCTTTTTTAGTTCAATAAAACGTGGTTGGCTAATTAACCTGCTCCCTAAGAGGGATTAAAATGTGTTTATTTTTCTTTTCATCCTCTTTCTTTCTTTAATTTCAAAGTTATTTTCACCAAATAATGTTCATTACACATAGCTATTTCAAACCATATCTTCTGCACAAATAACCTAATTTTAGCAAGAAATCAAAGCGTGAGAAGTGCTGTGTGTGTATTAATGCATGCTACTCCACTGTACCTTTAATTGATCAAGAGCCTTTGGGTTTGGTTTCACATGGTGCTTTCACCGCTCTGCTGTGTAGGCCAGAATTTATCTCTCAAATGAGACTGTACACTAGCAAACATCAAAACAAAGTTCAATCCCCCATATAAGCCACGTCAAAATATCCGTTATATATCAGTATATTACCAAAAAAGAAGAAATATATTAATAAATTGGCTGTCCTTATATATATGAAAGAAATAATATGTGTATTGTTATTGACAATTAAAAATGTGTGTTGGTGTACGTTCTTTATATTCATTTGAGTACACAATGGTAGTACATAAGGTTCCATAAAAAAAAAGAAGGCAGATTCATTAAAAAAATTATACTTTTCTTCATCAAGTATGCATTTAATTGATCAAAATCGACAGTAAAGTCAGTAAATTGTGACAAAAAAAAAATATATATATTTCTGTCATGACAAATGTCTGAGTGATTTGCATGGTAATATACATTACATATTAATTTGGTCTTGGCGGAATAGATCTGCTACGTTGCTGCTGCTGCGGCAGAGCAAGTACTAAGACTTATTTCTGCCAATTCATCCACAACATGCTGCTGTAAGCATGTGAGGAATATGCTTCTGTACTATACATAAATAACCATAGCATCATGGTACCCGTATCAGATCTGATACATGTGGATCTGGGGAGGTGGAAGGTTTTCTGAAGTCGCTGCTACTGCTACACGCAACCTGCCAAGGTTGAATGTTGAGCAGTCGGCTCATTTCTACCCGTCAAGCTAGACCATCGCTTGCGCATGTGGGATATGATTCTTATGTCATATTGATTCGATCTCAATCGACTGCGCCATCTATGTTCATTGCCAAACGTTTGTGCGTGTGGGTGTTGGTGTAGTATATATATCTATTCTAATTATAGATATATATATATAATAGATGCTGTCCACGATTTAATCGCGATTAATCCATCCAAAATGTATAGTTTGTTTACCTAATAGATGTGTGCGATACTGTTTATGTTATAGATACACCCACATGCATGTAATATTTTAAAAGATTTACCTGGATTTACTGCATAAATGTATATTCGCTCATAATTTATATTTTATCAATGTGGTTAGCTATATACACATACATATTTTCTTAAGTAGAACATGCATGGTGTTTGTATTTATATATACATAATTAATAAACACAGTACACATACATATATCACGTAACGCATAAAACTTTTATTTTGAATGCGATTACTCATTTGGCAGCACTAATATATATATTTAAGCAGAACAACTGTTTTCAACATCGATAATAATAAGAGAGGGAATTAATGTTTATTCTCATCAGCATATTAGAATGATTTTTTTAAGGATCATGACGGTCGATACTAATATATGCTGAAAATTCAGCTTTGCCATCACATAAATTACATTTAAAATCAATTACATTTTAAAATATATTAACATGGAAAACAGTTATTTTAATTGTAATCATTGCACAATATTACTTTTCAATAATTCATAACATTAATTTTTATTTTTAATGCCTTTTGACCAAATCTAATTCAGAACGGTGGGCGTAGGACTTATTTTAAAAACATTTTAAAAAATCCTACCGACCCCAAACTGACCATGTCTCACACAACAATCAATGTTGCTTTTGCTTTTGTGACAGAAATGATGTTACATGAATACACACGAGCACAGCTGATCTAAAGAGGCCGTCTGTATAACATCAACACCATCTCACCCTCTTGAAGTTCGGCCCTTCTCTCCACAAAGTCAGACACCATCTGCTCATCTGGGGAAAATGATACACGTTTTTCTCTGCCCTCCTTCACGGACTGAGCCGTTGCCTCTTCCTCTGAGTGCCCTGTCATTGTTCCGCTATGAGCGATGTCCTACAAAGTTGATTAACCAAAATATCTATCAATATGTAGCTCTGATGTCATGTACTTCTATGTCAGACATCCCATTAGCTCAGACGTCAGTCCTCTGAACTATAAAATCCTTCATATAAAATAACATCTCGGGACACATTACCTGTCCTTCATTGCTGCAGAAAACAAACCATGAAACGTCCTCCAAAATCTGCTTCTGTGAATTGTGTTGTGTTGTTATTCTGTAGCCTAATAGTCACTAGGCAAAAGGAAACTTAAACTCACAGCATAGCACTTCTACAAAACAGTTACAGAATACCACATAGTCAATTATTCATAAACTATGTGCCTCTCAACGCTAGTACAGCTCTATATAAGTCAACATCAAATATGCACATGGGGAAACAGAGCCTAAAATATTTTTGAGGGCTACTTACTGTTGTAAATATACCTCACATTAAATGTATAACAGTACTCTGAAAAACCTGTAAAAATAGGGCACAATGTATTGTGTAGGCTACTTCATATGAAGGATTTGCCCCTTGATTGAACCTCGTGCGGACCGCAGTGTCGAGGGTTAATGAGTTGATGATGTTGTTCAATCTATACAATGGCACATATGCTTAACCTTGGGATTTCACTTTTCATTCTCTTTATTCATTTCCGCTCTCGCTCTTTCTGAAACTTGTGTAATGCGTGTGTTCATGTGTTATAGTTAGTTTATTGTCCGTGGATTTTATCCAATAAGCCGTATTTTCTATTGAAAAGAGAACTATCTTTGGTTGTGGTGCTCACAAGGTATTCTGTAACCTGCCGCGCTTGTTACAGGGCATTACGATGTTTTCACTATTTTTGGATATAGATATCCCATGGCCGATGGCTGTCATACGCTCGTTGCACTGACTCGGCAGGCGTCTCATGATCCGCCGTAAAACAGTGATCGGTCCCTAATTCCCTGCATATTAAGTGGAGTTCCCTGGAAATCTTAATATTCACCTGTAGAGTCTAATTATTGACCTGTTCCCTTACACCCTATAGTTAATCTAACTATATACACTCTGAACTAAACCTGAGACATAATCATAGTGGTGCTATACTAGAAGTGGCTGAACCGTGCTGTACTACTAGCCCATGTATATTTGTGTCTAGAAGGAAGTGGGGGACAAGGAACAAATGTCATAGGTGATGAAAGAAGCTGTCCCGATCTTCTCTCCTGAGATTGAAACAGATGCCTGTATGTTAATACACTGTGTTTGCATTGTCAGTATCTCAGAAAATCATATGTCTTGAGTTCATTCCAGCTACAATTCACTGTGAAATCAAAACAGTGAGAGACGAGTTATTTTGTTGAAAAACTTCACGACTCTTTTCCAAGCCCAATAGTATATTGACCTCTTCATGAAATGACGATGAACAGTTATAAAGAACAACGTTTCAGTCTAACCTGTTTTAGCATCTATGTATTACAATCAAGTTACTGGGTTCATACAGTAAAAGCAGCACATTATTTTCATTATGAATTGTTGTCATTGTTCAGAAAAACCAAAACCCAAAGTGAGCATTAAACCTGATCAACATGTATTCAGAGGAGAGACAGTCACTCTCAGATGTGACATTAGCACATATCAGTTCAAGTTCATTTGTGCATTTGCGTCTATTTGTGCATATATAAATTGTGCGAATATAAGAGAGAACTGTCATCCTGTTAATTACACTGTACACTGTGAGCCTGTGTTTCTGTATTTATTGTACTAAACAAGTGCAGTGTGCATTAGTTACAATTCAGTGAATAAAATAATTAGACACTTAAACTAATACTTCGGGTTAGGGGTTAGTGCTGGATTTTAAAAAAATCTGTTTTTGTTCATGTTTTTATTATTGTCACCACATTGTTAATATAGTCTTACTATTAATAAGTATGTTTCCTCTGTTCTGTAGCTGGTGTGATTCTGCTGAGTCCTGTTCATACTGTGATAACCATTGAAATGTTCCTGTATCATTTAATGCATTATTTTAAAGGGATCATATGATGTTGCTAAAAAGAACATTATTTTGTGTATTTCGTGTAATGAAATGTATTTATGCGGTTTAAGTTTCAAAAAACATACTGTACATGATTGTTTCTCCTCTATGCCACGCCTTTCTGAAACGTGTATGATTTTACAAAAGCTCATGTGTTTGAAAGCGCAGGTGTGCTCTGATTGACAGCCTAGCCCAGTGCATTGTGATGAAGATACCTCAAGTGTGTGATGGAAATGTTACGCCCCTTACCATATTGTGATACCTTGTCCCGGCCGGAGCGAGGAGACAAAAACATTAAAACCCATTATAAAGAAGGCATTTGTTGCATCCAGTGGGGACATAATTATGAATTATAATGACTTATACTGGCCTTTCGCCAGGCATGCATGCGCGACCGAAGTAAACATAAAACTATGTCTGCATTTGTCATCGGAGAAAAACAACAAGCGCTACTCTACACTGCTAAAAACTCGCGTTTGAATCGTCAGTGGCAAATTCTTTAAATATAGAAAACGTACTTACAGTCTGTGAGTCAGAACAGCAGTAGTCTACTCTCCCAGGATCAGGAAACAGTCCTCCATAAAATGCGCTGGACACATCTGAATGTTTGGGTTGGAGTGTTCTGGAACAGTGTTGTAAATACAACTTAACCACTGATTTCTAGTCGTGTCCTCTTTTGCAAGGCCAAACAAAGTAGTTTCGCTTTCCCAACGAAACACAGCGTCACACATGACGGGCTAGAGTGAGCAGTGGCCGGCGGCCTAGAGTGAGCGGAGGCCGGCGTGAGTGAGTGGAGGCGGGCAGGCTTGAGAACGGTTGACTGAAGGAGATCCAGTGACTCTGATCTGTGAGGTTTACGGCTCCTCTACAGGCTGGACATTCAGCTGGTACACTCTAACTGGTTCATCAGGTAAGATATAATGTGCTTCATGCCTTAACATCTGAATTAACTATTATTGTTCAAGTAAGAAATATTATTGAGATTAAAAAATACGGAATCAATCTAAATCGTTTTATACCAGAGGTAATTTACAAGACTTCTGTGGAAACAGCTTCTTAAGGTAAATGCACATTTTTCTGTTTACAGGCTACAGAAATCGTTATAATCTCCTCTCAGACAGCAGCAGAGGAGCTGGAGGAAACTATACTTTCAGTTCTGCTGCTCTAAAACACACAGGAGTTTATGTGTGCAGAGTTGAGAGGTTATTATACAACCTACAGCAACAAACAGCCAGTATGGGTCACTGGTGAGTTCAAACTGAATGAATGAAGCCATACTTAAACAATAATGTGTGAGAGTGTGTTATATGAGACACTAACTGATTACTCTGTATCATGAGAAATCAAATTCCTTGATTTTTATATACTGTTTCAGAAACCAAAACTCGCCGTTCCAAAATATAGCATATAGTAAATGCAACAGCCTCTATAAGCTGAGCATTACACTGATTTTTCCACAGGTAATGGGTGAAGGATCTGAGGATCTCATTTGAGCTATTAAATAGCAATCTTTGTATATGCAGCTTGAAGAGAGCAAACATACATCTGTGCTTGACTTCATTTATGTTGTTTCTTCATCTCTTTCATATTACTTTGTCATTCTCATTTACACATTTAATTTCTTAATATTAATTTTATTCACTAACATATTACTTTTTTATTTTATATGATTTCATGTTACTGTCTAATCATCAACATCATTCAGCTTCTGGCAAGTTCATTATTACTGTAGGATGTTTACTCCTGCTATGCAATGTAGCAGTTTACCACATGAATAAACAGCAGAATGTGTGGTTATGGGTGTTTATTTGCACTTAAAATGTGACTCATCCAATCAGAATTTAGAGTCGAAACTTCAGTTTTGTAATAAGCAATGAGGTACAAGAAAGCTATGATATATTGTGATTTACAAATATGTTAAAAAATGATTCTGTCATAATTCACTGCTACTTTTGAATGGCTGTCGATACAGAAAAAAAGCTTTTTGCTGCCAGAAAGTGTAGTTATGACATCTACCAGCAGGGACTGATGAGGTACCAGCAAAACTTTGACTCCTTTGTTACGGCTCATTTAATTCTGAGAGTCAGAGAGAGAGTGGAAAATGTTTATGAATAAATAAATATTAGTATTTGAGGAACAAAAATTACTAAGGATCTGAGGGAAAATAATTAAATATGCCTAATAAAAACTATATGTGCTCTGACCACTTTAATATAAATTTATTTTGAAACGCTTCTTAAATTGTAGCTGTAATTGTCTTCTCAGGTGTTTCTCCTCGAGTCTCTCTGATCATCAGTCCCAGCAGAACTCAACACTTCACATCTGTCTCTCTCTCTCTGAGCTGTGAGGACCAGAGTAACTCTGATAGATGGAGAGTGAGAAGATACACAGAGAGTTTGGGGCTGGAAGATTGTTCATCATCAGTGTGGGGATCACAAACAGGATCTACATGTACAATCAGCTCCACCATCACATCAGACACAGGAGTGTACTGGTGTCAGTCTGAATCTGGAGAGAACTATCATCCTGTTAATATCACTGTACACTGTGAGTCTGTGTTCATTTGTTTGACTGGCAGTTTACAATCAATATAAAGCAGGTTGATTAAACAAGTGCAGGATGCATCAGTGGGCAAAAAACACTCAATGGGCAAGTGGCACTAAAAATCAAGTTTTGTCAGAAAACATACTTTTTTAAAATTATTATTATTTTGATGTTATCATATTGTTAATATAATATTTGCAATCAGCTCATGTTTCCTCTGTTCTGTAGTTGGTGTGATTCTGGAGAGTCCTGTTCATCCTGTGACTGAAGGAGATACTCTGACTCTACGCTGTTTATATCAACATTCAACCCCACTAAACCTCAGAGCTGATTTCTATAAAGATGGATCACTCATCCAGAATCAAACTACAGAGATGATCATCTCTAATGTCTCAAAGTCACATGAGGGTTTCTACTACTGCAAACACCCAGAGAGAGGAGAGTCACCCAAGAGCTGGATCTCAGTCACAGGTGAGAGTCAATGAAACTGTGAGCTGATTTTTTTTCTTCATATGCTCTTGTTCAGATATAGTGCTTGATAAAGTGCTTGTGTGTCTGTTTTTCAGTGTCTCATTCAGAATCTCAGATCTCTGTCCTCCACACACTCTGTTCTGTACTGGCAGTTTGTCCATATCTGCTAGTGACAGTCGTGCTGATTTTCAAATGCTGCAGGATGAGAGGTAAATGTCGGTCTGATTTATTACATTATATGCATTTTATTCAGTTAAGCACCAAACTGGTCATTATCATCATTAATACTGTGTAGCTGTCATCCTTTGGGTTTGTAAGGCGCTGACTAAAGCTGCCTTTGAAACAACATGCTATTGTGAAAAGTGCTGAATACAATCAGTTAAGAATCTAACACTCATCCTGTTTATCGTTACTCGAACAAATTACACGTTCCTACGGAAAGACATGTTGGTTTTTTTGGTTGTTTTTTTGTCTTTTCTAGTCAAATTTGTTAATAGTTAAAAGATTTGCGTAGTTATTTCATAACAACCATAAAGATACAGATAAAAACATACTGTTAGGGCTGGACGATAATTCAATATCAATATGTATCGTGATTTATAATTTTTTTCAATAACGGTGATATTATTTTTAAACACATTTCTGATATTTCAATATTACCAGTGTTTCCCATACATTGATTTATTTGAGGCGGACCGCCCCTTAACAGTATCACCCTGATACTGCCACGATAGAAAAAATAAATAAGAACACATTTTCCAAAAGGCTTTGAATTCGTTGAATAAACATGAACACTGCACGTTTCAAAATCAAAACGCACGGGTGTTTTATATGAATGTATCTTTGACGGGACTGCCAAGTATCTTCAAAAACAAGTTTGATGGCCTTTCATTTAAGGTTTTTTTTTAATTTTTTTAATTTAACTAAGATATTGGGGGGTTAACAATTTCACAAAAATAGCTGTACGTATCGCACTATCTATGAGCGTTTTAGTATGAATAGTGCCAAAAGTTCACTTTAAATACCCGGATGATGCACTGAAATAACCGAAAAAAATGAAGTGTGGAATGTTGGAAACTTCATGCACTCAACCGTCGCCAGCTTTATTTCGTAGCACAAGGGGAGGGCTATCAGAATCCGATTATGAATGACAAAATGAAACCTTATATATTCATCACTAAAAGGTTAAAAAAAATAGAAATTAATAATATAAATAAATAAATAACTGAAAATCAGTTGCCCCTTATGTGAAAGTTAATTTCTGACACTGATGACATTGGCTTATTGTTCGAAGTGTTATTTCTGGGTTTGGATATGTTCTTATAACTCAACGAGTTCACCTTCAAATCATGACGTCAAATTCACATTTCACTAAAGTCAATCACTGAAACAATCACTGTGAGGAACAAATAGTCCCATGCCGGTGGGATAATAACAGATGATTTCCTAAATTTGTATGAAGTGCTCTATGAATAAAACTCAAAAAAGAAAAAAATTGATGTGCTGTGAAGGTAAATTACACAAAGTCATTTGTTTTCATATCTGTCATATTATTTAAGTTACTCCTTTGTCTAAAACACAGCGTAATGTCTAAAACAAAAGTTATGACTGTATGTTCACATAAATTGATAGTGGTCAATACATTCTCCCCGTGCTACAGTGCGTCGCGCAGCTTTTCCACACATATTTTAATGGGTGGATAACTATAATAAACTAGGCAGAGATAACATATAGCTAGTAGACACCACATGTAAGAATCAATAGAAGCGGGAGGAGCTTATTATTAAGGTTTTTTTAGGACTATTATTATGTTGTAATGTTTGGTTGACCAGTTAGCAGAGAGGGGCGTTTCATTCCCGCCCACATGTAGAGATGAATATTCAAGTTGTTTATTCGTTTTCTATCACTGAATGTAAAAACGAAAAATTAAGCCGTATTCTTGATTTTTCGTTTTGTTTGAATAAATGAAAAACGAAATATGTGCCCGTTTTTAATTTTTCAGATTTAAATATTAAAACAAAAATTGATTGGACAGAAGATACCGAGTTGTATATTCGATCATTCGCCCTTTTTGATTTAATAATGAATGTAGAAAAATGAGACAAATGAATCTTTGTTTTTTCAATAATAAAAACGAGAATCAGCTTAAAATGTTCGTTTTTTCGTTCATGGTCGGAAAAATGAGTAAACAGTTTGAAAGTGGATTTCTACGATGCGTGGGCGGGAAATTAAATCGCCATTTGCGATTAGGGCAACGATGATCAACCATGCAGTCATCAGTCTTCTGCCCAGTATCACGCAGCAGAATAATAGTCCTCTGCTGATGCAGTTGTACGGATTAATAACCCATAATTTATCAATTTCATATTTTTCTCATCAAACAGACTAATGAATAGCTCGTCTAATGACAGAGTATTAAGTTCCCTCGATGGGGAAAAAAATCCAAGTGGACATCAATCAGTACTCAATATTAATTAAACTGCTTTAAATATGACTGCTGCATGTTATTTCTGTGCGTTCAGAGGCTGCCGTCTGCCGCTTGATGTAGTCACGTCTGTGAGCTTATGTGAGCTGTATTTACCCATCGCAATTCGCAACTCGCAATGCCGCTCGGAGTTTGCCAATTAATGGCAGAGATCACATATCGTTCATAAAATAATTACGATGATCCGGGCATATATTCCAAGCCATTCGAAAGTCTACTCGCAGGGTTTGGTGAGAAAAAACGAAAATGGCAAGTTATTATATGTTATGTAAAATCTTGCCCGTTGCCAGCTCACGGCCTGCGCACAAGTGGCATCCTTTTGAGAGACAAGCTAAAACAACAGACTACATTTATAACTCTAACAGTAGGCTATTTAATATCTGTTTTTCTCTGGTTGTCAGTCAGAATGACATTTCTTGCAACATAGGCCTATATATACCCAAGCCAATTATTATTCTTTACTTTATTTCTTAGTGTTTAAAATATTTATTTTTAAACAAATTAATTAATTACTTAAACAAACAGCTTACTGGGTGAGCAGGGTAGGCTAAGACAGCTGATGCAAAGAATAGAATTTATATATATACACAGAAGAAAGCCCTGTCTAGACTCTGCCCCAGTACGAGTTGTGTTGAGCTATTCATTAGTCTGTTTGTTTGATGAGAAAATATGAAATTGATAAAATGGGTTTTTAATCCGTACAATTGCAGCAGTGGAGGACTATTATTCTGCCGTGTGATACTACAGAAGAACTGATGATGGCACGGTTTGATCCTCGGCTGACCAATCAGCAGAAAGGGACGTTTAATTCCCACCCACATGTAGAAATCGAATATTCAAGCTGTTTATTAATTTTTCCACCCATGAACGAAAAACGAAAATTTAAGCTGAATTCTCGTTTTTTGGAAAAAAACGAAAAAGTAGCCGTTTTCTAATTTTTCTACTTTCAGTATTAAATCAAAGAATGAATGATCGAATGATACACGGATTGGAAAACTACGCTAAATCCGATCTGAGCGGTCAGACTGAAACGGATTTCCAGTAATGCGATTTGAATAGGATTCCAAACCCCATACGAATGTAGCTCGAAACGGATTTGCACAAATCGGATTCCATGTAGTTCGTTGCCGTTCAGACTTTTATCTAAACATGATCAGATTTCAATTGGATTTGCGCAGTTTGGGCTGACAGTCTGAACAAGGCTTAAAGAGACTTATTTTAAAAATCTAATCAAACGGTAGTGTGTATATTTAAACGTGTACTATAAACCGTGGAAGCTTTTTAAAAAAATTTTTTTATAGTTCAGTAAATTGTGACAGTACATACTGTACATACAGTACATACTTTTCACACCTCTTACTGTGCATACTGACTAATTACACCACAAAAATGCATTTCTACAATATAGATGTCTTGATGCTTACTTGGTAACTCCATTCTCCTGATATGTGGTCCTGTAGAAACCAACCAGAGAGCCGTTGAGCCAGCCCTGGAAGTGTAGAGTGAGGACGTAGTGCTCGTCTGGGCCAGTGACACTCAGCTGCTCGGCCACCTCCACAACCACATACTCCTGCGGCTTGTACTCAAAGCATTCCTTCACCCGAACAGAGGTCAAGCCGGACAGGCCGCTGCGCTGTAGAGAGGGCACGGCAGTGACAAAAGTCTCTCGGATGTGGAGCCACAGGTGCTGACTGGGCTGCGTCAGGGTCAGATGGATGGACACGCTCCCGGTGTAGATGTCTGTGTCGAGGTCGGGCTCCAGATGCAGATCGTAATGGAAGGGTACCATGTAGTCAGGTAAGAAAAAAAAAAACAAAAGTAAAAACCCCCACACGTCACAACTCCCCCCCCCCCCAACCCCCCCAAAAAAAAAAAACACCCAAATAAGAAAAACAAAACGGGAAGTTGTTCAGCGCGTTGTTTGTGGATGTTTACAGGGACCCGAGTCATCTGCGGCATTGTAGGTAACGGTGTTGTGGGTGATGGTGTTGGTTTGGTTTCATCTTCGGATGAGGAGGTCTTCTGGCTCAAACCAACTCCGAGCCCCACGGCAACACCTGTCACGATGACGACGGCGCAGATGATAGCAGCATGCTTGCCTCGGATAAAGTACCGCTTTTCCTTCTTTTCGAATTCCAGGCTTTCCATGGCGAGCCGTCAAAAGCAGACTCAAAGTCAGTATGTGTACAGCACTCAAAGTTCAGAAAGTCCGAACTCTCTCTCCCGGTGAACCCAGACACACACACAAACACACACTTTTATCCTTACACTTCCTTTTGACTCCAAAGAGAGAAAACAGCTGTGTCTGGATTCCCAAATGTGTGGACATATGCAGACCAGCACACACTCACGCAGGGCAGCCTGTGGGAGACACAGAGGTTAAAGCAGGAGTTAAGTTTCACCACAGTCTAAAAAATTGCTCTGATCTCTGTAAGGTCACATCCGTGCAGTTGTCAAAACGTCTACCCCGGGACGTGATCCTTAAGCTATAGTGTGGCAAGTCCTCACTCACCAAATCTCACACTGATAACGGTGATACATAGTGGGCAGGGGGTGAATTTGTACTGCCCTTTAGTTAAACATAAATCAAAATATGTTAATAAGCAGTCAAGGGCGAATGATACAAACAAGCATCAGAAGAGAGAAAGGTGGGGGAGGTAGGCTAGGAAAGACCAGCACCCCCCCCCCCCCCCCGAGGAAAAATGCGAAGGAGGGTATGCTGAGAAGAGGAAGGGGCTTATGGGAGAAAACAGGGGAATGTTACAAAGCTTTTTTTAAGTGGCTAAAGAAATTACATCCAGAATTGAAAATGTTAATTATGAACAATTTTGTCAGACATTAAAGGCTACAACAACTTTAAGTGGAGCTTTAATCACATCATCTTACATTTAAAGTGACAAATGTCTACTAATCATGTGATTATTAGTTTAAACTTTAGATCACATGCACGTTTTCTTCCTGAATGCAGTTTTATGTAATCGATTATAATAGATGTTTGATTAGAAAAAAGTCTCTAAAGCTCAGGTTAACCATTTTTAAACATCCATACACAGCGAGCAAGGAAATTGTTAGTAAATCCCCACCCCCCCCCTTTTTATTTTTCCTTTTTTCCCCATTAGAATACCCCCCCCCCCCTAAAATTTTTTTTTTTTTTAAATTTTTTTTTGGAGGTGCAAACTTTATTCTGTGCTAAACGTACTAGAAAATACTATTTTAGATATTCTAGAAAAGTTATGTTTAAGTAAATGGGTCCGTTGTTTTTTTCTTTTTTTTTTTTTTCTATATTTATTTTAATTATTTTGAATTTAATAGCAATAAGTGATTTTTTTTTTCTTTTTTTCTTGCTACGAAGCGACCAAAATTCAAACTGATGAGGCCTGTGGCTGAAAGTAAATGTTGCTTTAGAGCCAATCTATTTTATTAAATTGACATTTATTAAATCAAATTAACTTCAACTTCTAAAAAGATTACAACAAACCCAAAATAGTAGAAAATTATATATGCTCTCTGACAAGCTGATTTGTCCCTAATTTCTCTCACTGAATTTTATCTTCTGTTCTATTGACTCAAGATAAATGCCATCTAAGAAATTCGCGTTAGAAAAAGGGTAACTAGGCCCTTGGGTACTGTAACAAATGTGTTAGCTCAAGAGGCCTATTGGTGGTCATGATAAGTTTTTTCAAAAAAAAAAAACAAGTCACGGGAGAAATATACACAAAGTTATGGTCATTCATATGAAAAAAGAAACTTATAATTTGAATGTTTCAGGTGTGAATTGACATGGAGACAATAGATTTTTGTCTTCTGTGCAGTGGATTTTCAGAAGCAATCAAAAAGTGTCTCTGTGGCAGGTTCTGTACAGCTGTCCTGTCCCTTTTCATTTTGTCTCGTTATGTTGCGGTCTAGTTATGTTTCGAGGTAACAAAGAAGGTATCGCCTTGGATTTCTGGTTGGGTTTCCTCTTTGTGTAGTTTGATTTTGCAGCTGTTTGCTGTTGGTCAGAGTTTTTGGAGTCTGCATATTCAGCCATTACCCCGACCACATTCAGACTGACAACGGCCCCTGATATCCCTGCCATGTTTTGCGCTCTCTACTCCCCTGCGTCTCTGTAGGATATTCCATTCAGACTGACTGCCGACCAGCGGATTCCCACACGTGGAGATTCTTGTACATCTGCAGGCAGTGAAGTGATTATGTGATCAGACATTAAATCAAATGAATGAAGAGAACACTCACTTACGTGACAGTTTACTAACTCATAAATTTGTCAAACATTTGCACCAGTGTGCTTTGTAAGATAATATTTAAACACAAAGGTTTAAAACCATGTACAATACAACTAAAAAGATAATTATTTTAACTGTAAATTTCTAATGGTAACTTACAGCCAGAAGGTTTTCTGGGCAATCTTTCAGTGTCTATGCTGCTTTGCATCTGCTTACAACAACCTTAAAATAAAGGAGAATATACAGTGGAGACCAGAATTCAGAGATCATCAGTTAAATTAAAGTAATTTATTCATTTAAAAATATATATTTGTTTATTATCTTCATGTCTAATCAGCATAAAATTTGAGTTGAAAAGTTAACCGGAAAAATCTACAAATTTTAGAAGTATTAATAGTAAATATCTTAAAATTATAAAAATTATATTATATCTACATTATATATTTTAGTTCTTTTAGTTTTATTTCAATAAAGAATTTTAATACAAAAATGAATTGTTTATTTAACACTAATTATTAAGATCCTACTATCTACAGTGTAATACACTCTTAAAAATAAAGGTGCTTCAAAAGGTTCTTCAAGCGATGCCATAGAAGAACATTTTTGGTTCCACAAAGAACCATTCAGTCAAAGTTCTTTAAAGAACCATCTCTTTATTAACTTTTTATAATCTCAAGAACCTTTTATCGCCACAAAGAACCTTTTGTGAAACAAAAAGGTTCTTCAGATATTAAAGGTTCTTTATGGAACCATTTTAGACAAAAAGGTTCTTCTATGGCAACATGAAGCACCTTTATTTTTAAGAGTGCCAAAGCAAATTCTGATTTTCATTTAGGTTTTGAATATATATATATATATAATACAGTAGGGTCCGACGCAAGTATTCAGACACTCCTTAAATTTTTTCCCACTCTAGTTATATGCAGCATTTTGCTAAAATCATTTAAGGTTAAATTTTTTTCCCATTAATGTACACACAGCATCCCCATATTGACAGAAAAGCACAGAATTGCTGACATTTTTGCAGATTTATTAAAAAAAAGAAAAACTGAAATAATCACATGGTCCTAAGTATTCAGACACATTGCTCAGTATTTAGTAGAAGCACCCTTTTGATCTAATACAGCCATGAGTTTTTTTGGGAAAGATGCAACAAGTTTTTTCACACCTGGATTTGGGGATCCTCTGCCATTCCTCCTTGAGATCCTTTCAGTTCTGTCAGGGTGCGATGGAAAACGTTGCGTGGAACAGACCATTTTGTAGGTCTATCCAGAGAGGCCCTCAATTGCCAGGTTTAAGTCAGGGCTCATGGCTAGGGGCCATTCAAGAAACAGTCACAGAGTTTTTGTGAAGCCACTCCTTCGTTATTTTTGCTGTGTGCTTAGGGTAATTGTCTTGTTTGAAGGTAAACCTTCGGCCCTGTCTGAGGTCCTGAGCACTCTTTAGAAGGTTTTCGTCCAGGATATCCCTTTACTTGGCCTCATTCATCTTTCCCTCAATTGCAACCAGTCGTCATGTCCCTGCAGCTGAAAAACACACCCACAGCATGATTCTGCCACCACCATGCTTCAATGTTGGGACTGTATTGGACAGGTGATGAGCAGTGCCTGGTTTTCTCACACATACCGCTTAGAATTAAGGCCAAAAAAATCTATCTTGGCCTCATCCGACCAGAGAATATTATTTCTCACCATCTTGGAGTCCTTCAGGCGTTTTTTTAGCAAACTCCATGCGGGCTTTCATGAGTCTTGCACTAAGGAGAGGCTTACGTCGGGCCACTCTGCCATAAAGCCACAACTGGTGGAGGGCTGCAGTGATGTTTGACTTTCTACAACTTTCTCCCATCTCTCGACTGCATCTCTGGAGCTCATCCACAGTGATCTTTGGGTTCTTCTTTCTCTCTCACCAAGGCTCTTCTCCCCCTGATAGCTCAGTTTGGCCGGACAGCCAGCTCTAGGAAGGGTTCTGGACGTCCCAAACGTCTTCCATTTAAGGAATATGGAGGCCACTGTGCTCTTAGGAAACTTAAGTGCACCAGAAATTAATTTGTAACCTTTGCCAGATCTGTGCCTTGCCACAATTTTGTCTCTGAGCTCTTCAGGCAGTTCTTTTTGACCTCATGATTCTCATTTGCTTGACATGCACTGTGAGCTGTAAGGCCTTATATAAACAGGTGTGTGGCTTTCCTAATCAAGACCAATCAGTATAATCAAACACAGCTGACTCAAAGAAGGTGTAGAACCATCTCAAGGATGTTCAGAAGAAATGGACAGCACCTGAGTTTAAATATATGAGTGTCACAGCAAAGAGTCTGAATACTTAGGACAATATGATATTTCAGTTTTTTCTCGTTAATAAATCTGCAAAAATGTCAACATTCTGTGTTTTTCTGTCAATATGGGAAGCTGTGTGTACATTAATGAGGAAAAAAAAAACTGAAATGATTTTTGCAAATGGCTGCAATATAACATAGAGGGAAAAATGTAATTGGGTCTGAATACTTTCCGTACCCACTTATATATATATATATATAATGATTTTAATTAACAAAAAATATTTTTAGTTAACAATAACAACACTGGTGTGTATGATAATATATGCCACATGAGTGTATAAGAAGATACCTTGGTTATAAAGGTTGGGTCTGGCAGATTTGATCCACATAAGTGTTGGGGTTGGGTGTCCTGTAGCATCACAGTGAAGAAGGACATTGCTACCCAGTAGAGCTGTGATCTTGGTGGCAGAGGTCACCACGTAGGGCCTGCGGCAGCGAGTGAGCTCCACGCTCTGAAAGGGAACTCCAGCAAGATCCAGCGGTTCACTACAGGTCAGGAAGCGATCCAACAGGACCAGGGAAGTTTCTGGGGCTTTACTAATGTCAAGCAAAGTGGAAAGCCTACAGTCACACACCCAGGGGTTGTCCTGGAGACCTATGGGAGAGATGAAATGGGTGAGAGAGGGTAATGATGACACATTGAGTCTTCAGAGGTGTGCACTGATTACATAACCTGTTCTCTGCAGCATGACTGGACTAATCAGAGTACAGGGCTTTGGTTTCCACTGGAAGAACGCAGTGAGCCATCAAAAGGCTGAAGACTTTCAGATTGCACTTAGATATCACGTATGTCTGTGTGAACCAGTCAGGTTGGATAAATATTTAATTACCATACTTTATTTGGTTTCGCTGACTTTGGCAGTGTCTGTGTGCATGTGTGTGGAACAATTTGTCTAGTAGTTTCATGAGAGCCAATCGAGGTGTGTTACTGGATTATGTGCTATGTGTTATGTGCTAAAAACATCTTCCTATTTATCTTGGCTCACTAAAAACAGCAGGACACAAATGTCAGAAATCACACAGAAAATCTTGGCGAAAGTCAGTGGTCACCGAAACTGTCCATTTTCCAACATTTTTTGAATTATTTTCATTCTCTGCAGAAGAAAGCAAGTCAGACAAGTTTGGAATGACATAGAAGAGGAGGAACTGATGACAGATTAAATTTTTTTTTCAGTTTCTAGGATTTGCGAAACGTTAAAAACACAGAAAGTTTATGATGTAAATGAATGAGAATAGATAAAAAATCAAGCCGTTTAGATGAAATTACAATTTTTTTATTATTATTCTAAGTATATGACAAATAATATAGTATAGAATGTATAATATAATAAAGTTTCACTGTAAAAAAAACTAAACTGAAAAAAAAAAAAAACGTCAAACTTTGAACCCAAATTGTGTCTTGTCTTCATTTTAGTATGATCCTACAAACCTAAACAAATGATCTATAGCAGCGGATCTCAATCTGGCCACGAGATCCACTTCCTGCAGAGTTTAGATCTAACCCTAATCAAACACACCTGAGCATGGTAATTAATGTCTTCAGGATCATTAGAAAGTCACTGGTAGCTGAGTTTGATCAGGGTTGGATCTAAACTCTGCAGCGCATTGGACATCTAGGGTAAGATTTGAGGAACCCTGATCTATAGTGTGGTGTTTCACCAAGAACCACCGAGCGCTGAGTCTGAGTGCTATCACTGAACGGCCAGAGAGCAGTCAGATCGTTGGGCAGGGTGCTCGGCCTGTTGCTCGAGAGGTCCAGGCAAGTCATTGGCAAGGTAACGCGCAGCCAGGGGTGGGATTCGTGCCAGGCGGTTATTGTGTAGTCCACGTGTTCGAAGGCGGGGCACATCCCCGAGTCCCTCCCAGGGGAAGGTGGACAGGAGGTACCCATCCAATCGTAACTCATGAAGGAATAAATAAATATGACATAGCCTATATTACATGACATTTAACACACGGTTGTCTACATGAGTGTTGCCACAGCCTGTTCATATACAGCATCCCAACACTAAGTAGCTTCACATTAAGGTTGTAAAATTAATCAATTATGAAAATTTCACCTGTAAAGCAGCTCTACAAAAGATAATAGTGTCATTATTCAGCTCAATTTCGTTTAATATTTCATTCAATTCAACAGCTCTGTCAATGTGGCAAAGTTCATCATTTATGAAACAAGTTCAATTCAGCTAATGTCAGTGTCTGTCAGTAATGAGCAATACTGCACAACTTATAGCGATCACGAAGAATGTCCTTATTCTGTCCCAAACGTGTACAGTAAAGTGGATATAGGCCGACAGTATACAACGCCCCATCAGTTATATTCAGGTCTATAGTGCCACCTGTTGGCGCAGTTGTGTAACTTAGAGAACATCTTATGTCGAGATCACGAGAAAATTAAGTCAGTGATAACGAGGAACACTCTCTCTGCCCGCAACCTTACGCCTCCACTTATACCCGAAGTTCCAATCTTTTGGTCTGCGTTACACAGACCATACAGCCCTTATATTATTGCCCGTGTTGCCAGGCGTACGATAATTATCGTATTTGTACGATAATTTTGACCTCTGTACGATGTACGATCAATAATTAAAAAAATCCCATAATGTACCATAATGTACGATAATTTTATGACAATTCAAATGATGGTAGTTAGTCATAGGGCTTCTATATTCATACAAGAAATCGGCTCATTACAGACACTATAAATGCGCTTGTGCAGATTTAGTGTGTTAAGAATTCAGGAGGGTGCCCTGCTTTTAAGCCAATGAGCACTATCTGGGAGCTACACAGTGACGAGCCAAAGGAAGAACCCCCTCAACATCTGCAGCAGGCAGGCTTCATGACGAGGAATCACAGGTGAGTTAGATATCTAGTTTTTAATTATTGGAATGCGTAATGCAGGTCTGTGGGTTGTCAAAAAGTTGTTGCCGTTAGATCAAATAGCCGGTGTGTTATGTACGTTTTTGACTGGCCATGAATACGTAATCGTGAGTTATACTGGACGGTAATTGGACATTCCAAATGGCAACACTGATTATTGTGTATCGATTGGTAGATATGCGCAGCCGGGAGCAGACAGAGTTCAATCAAGCATTGGAGAATTACGGCAAACATAAATGTAAAGACCGAAGTTGTTGATAAGATTGTCCTATCATATACTTAATATATATATAAGCCCACAAAATGCCACCCTGAGATTTTTTCACGCCCAACGCTCACACAAAAAGAAAGAAGTCGCGTTATTTCCTAAGGGGACTGGCAAATCGGTCTCAGATGCCATGCAGCAGAGACCAGCAGCGCTCTCTCTAAGACCGACGCAGCAGAAGCTATGGACGGCGCGTGAGACACGGGACGGGCGAGACGGAAGGCTTGAACAAAGCGAGCCAAAGCTCCATGTTGCTCCAACCTGATTACTCGCCGAATCAAGGCCTCTACTTTTTTTTTTTTTTTGACTCTCGGTGAGCTCGGAATTTTGCTTTAAAGAAACAAGCGAAGCTCTCGGGTTTTGTAGCTCATGTCACGCTGCCGGCCTACGGGGCTGAGCTCAGCATTAGCCAGCTAGCTGTCTTACATCACAATCGGACACTAAACCCTACTCTGAGCTTTGACGTTTACATCAAAGTTTTGTGCATGATGATTTTCTGGATGACAAATCTGTCTTAGATGCTTAACCCTAAACACGGAGTGGAAATGTAATTTGCGAGCTGTTTATTTGCTCGGCGTGCTTTAAATGACTTCAGCTCAACGTGGCTCGCGTGCTGCTGCTCATTTGTCAAATCAATACAGCAACCATTTAGTTATTTTATTTCCAGTTTCTAAACAAAAGGATGCTCAAATCTGTGCAGCCTGTAAGGAAATGTAGATCTAACCCTACCTTTTTTCATTCTCGTATGATTTTGCTGGGCACTCCTAGCCTAGGCTGTGTCTCAAATCCTAGTGAGCTGCCTATCTAGACAGCATTGTGGCTATCACATGTGTTTTATGAGTTACATGGCCAGGATGGTCAAAAATGCTGTCTAGGTTGGCAGCTCATTGGGTTTTGAGTCAAAACCTAGGAGTGCCCAGCAAAGTGAGCTGTCTACAGCATTTTTGGGCGTAATACCAGTGTTTAAAGGCCTATGCTCAAAATATGCTGTTTAAGTAGACAGGCACGTTACGTTTTGAGACAACTGCTTGGACTGTAGCACCTGTGGCTGGGCAGATCTGCTGTCCTGCTTGCTGAGTTAAGAGGCTGGTATGATTACAGGGTGCTGCCAAGCCCAAAAATATCTGAGTTGACATTCCAACAATTTCATCCTGTGTTTTCGATTCAACGATTAAAACATTATTAGATGAGCAGCGTAACTCACCCTCATGTAATCTAAACATGTCTATGATTTCGAACCTTCTGTGTTTATTTTACTTTATACTGTTAAGATCAATTGTGTGATGTAGGTTCGGACCGTCTTGCCACCCGACATTCTGAGAATATCCTCTTGTATTTCCACAGAAGAAAGATTAGTCTTACATGAGTTTTTATATTTTAGAAGCGAACGCTCCGTGTGATTATAAAATGGTACAGAGAGTTTGATGATGTATTATCATCATACTTCTTCTAATGTGACTGAACACTATATGCCTCTCAATCAACTATATTTATGTACTCCTATTATCAAATAGGAAGTTGCAGCAGGCAGGATACCAAAGCCGTTTTCTTTTTTAAAATAGCCCAATAGATTGAGCTTACAGCACGGTGTGAACCGATTATTGCTTATTATTATTAAGGTGGAATATTTTTTCCTGCCCCCCCCCCCCCCCCGATGCAAATCGTCATTGTCATCAATGTTTTATCCTGTTCTTGGAACGCGTTTAATGAAATTATCGAATTTACAGTATAAAAATGAATTTTAAAGTAAATGCTCTTAAAAATATACACAACGTTCAACATGTTGGGGGTTGGTTTAAGACTTTTTAATGTTTGAAAAAGATTGGATGAGACCTATGCCCCCCTCACGAAACGGCTGCATTATTCGATCCAAATCCATAACAGTACTATTATTAATGAGCTTATTATAATTAAAATAACTTATTTTCTAATATCTGTTCAAATGCTAATTTATTTGTGATGCAAAGTGAGGCCTTAGGTTCACACGCTCCTTCAGAAATCATGCTCACGTGGCTGATGTGCTGCCTCCAAAAAAAATAATGCTTAAAAAATCGCGTTGTGCCTGCTTCATATTTGTCGTGGAAAACTATCTTTAGGATATTTTGAGTAGAAAGTTCAGAAGAACAGCCTTTTATTTTAAATCTTTTGTAACATTATTAATGTAAATATTGTCTTGTCTCAATTGAATGCATCCTTGTTGTATCAAAGTAATATTTTCATTCAAAAAACGTTTGAACTGTAGTGTAGTTTCATACATTAACATATAAATGCCTTAAAACTAACAGGCATTACATTTTATTGGCTCTTTAAGAAGTGAGTTGTTTGCGTAATTTGAGTTTTTTTTTTTATGTTTTCAGGAATGTTTCAAAGGCAGCTGGGCCACCCACAAACTGCTCCACAAAAAAGCAAGTATGTAGTGTGTTTTATTCACTCTCAATGTTGAGTGATGTTCACTTTGAATTTATATTTTGTATGTGGGATACCAATCACATAGCTTGAAATAGATAATTCGCCGGTCATATCCGCGCATTTTCATTTGACAGAGGAGAGACAAAAGTAAAAAATGATGGGAAAGAACTGTGTGGCAGAAAGAAATCAACAAGAACGTGGCTCGTGGTACGATACACTGGTAAAATGCCGACCCCACTATCCAATGGGTATAGGATGCAGACCACACCAGGCGATAGATGGACAGGAGCATTGACAGCATGATATACAACACGTATGCGTTAAACATAGAACAAACAATGTATGCATTCAAACATTTAGGTTCACTATTTTTCTGGTTGTTTCGAACCCCCATGCGCCTCATGTTCCAGCAAATCCAGAGACCAGACTAGGAAGATCATCCTTGGGTAGATTGCACCCTCTCCAATAAATGGGCTCATTCGTAAAATTATGCCCCTTTTTTGGCAAAATACAGAAACAACCTGCTCTCACAGGCGAACTACCTTTACTTGATCCATAGCCCCCTTATAACTGGCAGGACATTGCCACTTTGTAACCGACTGCCTGTGTATTTACGCCTGTTGAGTTAAACTTTTTGGCCCGAAACGTGGACACTGACATACAAGCTTTAACTAATGGCCTCAATACTCATCGCCTGACCTAGTGCCTTGTTAGATTTTTTAATGTAGTGCACGTCTGACCAGATTACACAGTTAATGTAACGTGGTATCAAGATGCGCAAAAACAAAGGATACCTATGTTTACAGAGATTCTAGCTTTGTTTTTTGTTTTTGCGTATCTCGTTGCGGAATCTGTATCATAATAATATTTTGGAGTTAATGCCTCTCATAATCAGTTGTCGATCAGGAAAGAGACGGTGAGACCAAATGCTTTATGGTGTGCTTCCATTTAGGTGATTTTATTTATTTATTTATTTAGTTAGCTAGTTAGTTGGGTAAGCTTCATGACTAAAATGTTTCATATGGTGTTACATCTGTGGCCCTGGAAAGTATTTGGACACATAATCCACTCTTACTGTTACTGTATGATTTTAACAAGCCCTTTTCAATTAGGACTACTTTTAACTTGAGGGGGTTTGGTCATTTGTTTGTAAAAAGGTGTTTTTTACAACTGTGTTTGTGGAATGATATGAAATGCATACATGTTTAAGTGTCCAAATACTTTTCAGGGGCCCTTAAACAATATTCATGATGGAAGGATATTTCAAATGATAATACAGTAGGTGTCTTTGTATAGAAGAGAGATTACACAAACACCTTTTTTCTTATAGTATAGAAGCAGCTCTCATGAATCACTGTTTTGTGAATAAATACTCTTTTGTCCTTCATTAACGGATGCTGCAGAGTCTTCCCGTAAGTAACCATTATGGTGGTGATTAGTTGGTCATAGGCTCCTATAGTTACAGCCTTTCTTTCCTCTGTTATTAGCTCATCTTTGAGTCTCCGGCCCCCGGCTTTCAAACTGTAGAATAGTGATGTATTGAAAAAGACTAATTGTCTTCAAAAGCATCCAATGGTTAGGTCAGGAGTGTGTGCGCATCTTTAATAATGTACATTCAGTAGGACTTCTATGGGAGAGCGTGTGTGTGATGGTCCTGAAGTCACCTTATACACGTTTCCATTTACCTCTGTGTGTGTTTGGGGGGTGGGCTGCTGCTGTGTGTGTC